>LQRL01122652.1:18312-65203 GCA_001703475.1 Hydroides elegans
AAAAAACGATACTAAGAATTTTGCAGTATAGAATATGTATGACATTGTGTATGATTCTGTATAGAAAAGCTATTTTGACATTTGATAGATCAAATCACTCTTAACGTTAAATTGAGGATGATATTTCAGTATTTTAGATATAAATGCGTATAAATACACATGCACATATCAGACGTATTTTACAAAACGGATCAGAATATATATTTTGTGTAAATCTACAGTTAATTGTTTACAATAAAACATGTCGCAAAATGTTCATAACATTGTCTTCATATTTGTTCAAATTTGACAAAGCTCCCGAATAATTTTTAAAATTGCATGAATGTACGTTATTGGTGCCTGAAAATATACTTATGGCCGTAGCATATATCAAATGGAATTTAAAATATGTTATTTATGTCCATAAATCGTGCTGGTTGCTAAATTTGACAAAATAAAATAGAGCATTCTATGAAATTCCACTGTATTTTTTGATTGAAAAATAAACCGTTGACAGCTAAAATTAACTAGTTCCAAGTATGTAATTGAGATAATTCATAAACAGCTCAACTCCGATAGTTTATGTCATTAATGTGCTGGTATCTGAATTTGAAAAAAAAATAGAATAGAGCACTCTATGAAATTCCACTTTTTTTGCTGAAAAACAAACCGTTGCGAGGAAAAATGAACAGGTTACATGTAATTGAGTTTATTCATCAACAACTCAACTAAATACATTAATTTATATGGTTTCAATTAACGATCCGAGTCACGTTGATTGAACGATTATTTGCTACAAAAAGGCGAGAACATTCAACTTTGGATACGTGTGTTGTTGTTGTTGTATTGATGACAATATTATGGGTGATATTCTTTTGTCAGACTTTACAATTGCATGTTAATAAAACAAAATATTGATTTTTAATATTATTGAATTTGAACTTTTAAATAGTTATGTTGTGAAATACAACCTTGTGGCAAACGATCATTTTAGATAATTAACAAAAACATACACCTACATGTCTACAGTGATATGGAAATACCTGCTAAGTGACATTTTGATGAAAATGCCAATTTCTGTTGTAATGTACTTAGTAGGTTTTCTCCCTTCACACCTATCCATAAAATACACGAGTCTCACACCTAAATAGGAGTATCACGATATGGCAAAACCTGCTATGTCTCAAAATGAGTATATTATCTATGGTAAAACCTGCTAAGTGCACGTTTATACATGTCACGTGATGTCACGTGAGTCACGAAAAAATTATTTTGTAAAAAACGGGCCTCAACTAGTATATAATTATCGCGATGAGTTCGAATTTGTATACGTTTCGTAGGCTTAATCTCAGAATGTAACAGTTTTTGCCTGTTTTCTCGAAAGTTTGTATTTGTCACTTAGCAGGTTTTTCCATATCACTGTAGATGTATTTATCAGTTCATTAAAAGTCAGAAATGCAACATGTAATACATGTACCTAACTACAATAACCAACTTCCACTTGGACCGTTAACATATATGTATAGCCTTGAGTAAATTTTTGCAATATATAGTCTCTCAAAATCAATTATACATATGGCACCGACCCTTCTCATTCATAGTAGTAGGGATAATCCGGAACCAACTCAAACAGACCCATCTCCGTGAAGGCATCCACCATCCGAACAAAGGCCACTGCAACATCAGGCAGCAACTCTCCAAAGAACGCGTTGTCACGGAAAAGATCCTGAAGGGCTGCGAAACATTCGACTGCCCCTGGTTCGTCCATGACGTGCTTGTTGACGACTTGGAGGTAGTCGTCAAGCGAATTGGCGCCTGAAATGATTGTAAAAGAAAGGAAATGTTGGTCTTGTTATGTGAAATTTATATTTTTTTGAGTGAATATAATATGAATCAATAAGGCTGAGTTCATCAGTTCTGATTCCACAAGTTATACACTGCAAACTTAAATCCACATCCCACTCGGTAAAACGTCAATGGACGTTTAGAGGGCGCCCTACTCTAGGCCCATATGAAAGTTTTCCGGGTCCACGTCCTTATTCATCGCGGATGTACAAAACCTTGCACCGACGTCGCGTCCGAGTTGGACGTTAGAATTACGTTTTTCGGACACGCTGGCGTAAATGGACGCCCGGAAACTTTTATATGGATACAAAGTAGGTCGTCATCTCAACGTGGGATTCGAATAAAATCATAGGAAACAATAACTTCTGATCACTCAAAAAAGACAAGGTACTTACTCAGCATAGCCTTAGTCCACTTCTTGTAGTGATTTTTGCCACCGCTCCTATAAGCTCCATAGGTCATCACATTTAGATCTGTCTCATCTCCCTTTTCCATCAGTCGAGCCGTTTCCTTTTTGCCCGTGTTTCGAATTGGCCACGAATTGGGAAAGTCAGTTTTGACTAACCATGGTTCTACTTTGCGCTGGTACTTGATGATACCACCTAGTTGGTCGGGAAAATCCTCTGTAAATGAGAATATAGTATGTGGGAATATAGTTATAGATTCTATAATGTAAACCATGATATATTAAAATATATGTTATCTAAACAAGATTTCAGCCATAGATATTTTGATTTCAAGATCATAGTAAAACATGTATTTTTTTATAATACTTGAGATTGAAAAGTAAACACAAAAAAATAAATTCAAACCCATAATATCTTTATGTTACTAAATTGATTTGATGAATGAAATCACAATATATTGTGTGATAATTGATTGATTAGTTAAAATACGTAAATAGCATCAATATAAACGTACAGTACATAAAAGGTATCAGTATAAATACATGTAGTTAATAGAAACTGATTGGTGTTGAACGAGGTTAACTTATTTCAGAAGAAATAATATTTTCATTTCATAATACAGTAAATAACGAACAAATATAAATACAAAATAAACTCATTAGGTACGCTCATCTTTCAAGTCCTGTATGAAATTATTATTCAAAACATTAAAGAAAATACAGTTATATGCATAGAAAAACTATATATCTTTTTCTACTAAATTAAATCTCATGATTTACTCTCACCCTTCATGTCTTGCATCTGACGTAGGATTCCCAATACCACACTTTCATCGATAGCCGGGTAGGCGAGGTGTTCGCTCAAAACGCTTTCCAGATCCTCTAAGTCTTTGGCATCTATAACAAAAATACATTGACCTGATACAATTTTCTTAACCTGCTGCGTCAACAGAGATCGGTTCTTGACATAGGCCTACTTTAGGTCGAGTGCACCTATAAAAATCATGATTTTTCCAATTTGAAAGGGAACACCATCAATATTATCTTTATATTCAAAATGACATATATGGAATCACGTTATTCAAATAAAGTTCCCAAAATGAGTATGAGAAGGATTTTAGAAAATGACCAAGCTTGTTTGCTACTATCTGGATCAGCCGGCGCAAAAATTTCCCTGCATCCGGTCGGGGTTTATAATTTGCCAAAACAAAACTATGCGTTTGAATGATGTGTTACTATGGTAAAATGAACTGATATAATGATAACATACCCTCGATGTCACAAAGAAGGCGTCGCCAATGTTCATCAGAGTTGAACGAAAATCCCAAATATTCCTCAACGTAGTCCAAAGACTCCTGGGTCAAGGGGCACAGGGTGAAATAGCCATTGATTCCATCCCTGAATTAGTATTATAATTGCAATTCAAGCATAATTGCAACATGAAAATGAATTTCATAATTGAAAACTTACCATTCAATACTTTAACATGCTGTGCAACATTTGATAAGATTTAGCTAAAAGCAGAATATCTTGTTAATTACAGTTCAAACCAAAGACATTTACTACTTGCATTTAAAAATGTGATTAAAGTGGTGCACAAATGTTGACTTCCATAGTTGTCTTGATCTACGTACCTAACCTTGAGGAAATTCTGCACCAGATTTTCATCACATCCTAAACCAAAGTCTGTAACAAATGCATCCACTCCAAGAATAAATACTACCATAAGTGCTCATAAGAGCAAACTCATGTTAAACAAATTCAATGTTTGTCTAAACAAATTAAATCTCATGCACCAAGCAATTAATTGCTTGCCTATCAGATATTGTGTTTAATGGAACAAACGCTACAACTTATTGTACTCATTTCATTTATTAAATATTTCAATTATAATGTGAAACATAAAGCATACATACCAGTTGAAATGGCAAGACAAACCAGCATAAGCACAAATATTTTATCCATATTTGAGTAGCGATCACTCGGCGATCGTTTACGAATCAGCTCGGCGAATAACTTGCTCACAGTTTGCACAATTATTTAATATCAAATATGTTTACCAAAATATGATGGTATCATAATAGAGACGCCTACGAGCTTGTATGAACATATCAGCAAATTGTTTTCACAATAATTACTTAATTCGTGTGACTGTATTGCTGTAATTTGTAAAGATTCTTTGTAAATATATGTATGCATTCATATTCGTGCAACTGGGTTGACTCGGTGTTAACATGAAATTTCAAACGCAACATTTTTCGGATATTAGATAATGTGACTCATTTTAGTTCGAAAAATATGCGTTTGAAGCTGCAATCATACGCATTTTAATATATTTCAGAAAACTCAGACACAATGAAATATAAAGATATATTTCAAGCAGAGCGCAAGCAAAATTCTGACAGCTAAAATACTCTTTACAGTTTCCTGCCCTTTTCAATGCTCACCATAATAATACCTTCCTAAGTTTTAAACACAATGTGCACAGATAGGGTTTGCTAAAGTTTTCATTTTATAGAATCGTTGGATTAAAATGGAATTTAAAGTTCCATGTTTGTTCTATTTTATTATTTTTTTCATCAGAGAATGAATCGCTAGATACTCCTGGGGAACCAAACAGATCGCCTTGAGATGATGTCTCATTGTACTTCAATGATTCTTTAATGGATTGTCGTTCTTCGCACAAATAATCACCACTTGCAAAATATAGCGTGCCTATCAATGTTTAGCTATTTTTTTTCTCAAAGAATTATATGGTTAATTCATACTGGTTAAATTATATGCTCTCATCGCTATGAGTGACATGATTCTTTGAGATAATTTTAAAATTTTGTAAAAATAATAACAGAAAATCTCAAGTGGAGATGAGATTATCTAATGTAATCGGCTCGTTAGTTCCTTTTGCCTGATTTTGTTACTTCTTCTTTGAGAATTTATGGCATGAAAAAACAACTTCAAATGACCTTGATAATGTAGACAGCTATTCCCTATATATCGTTATGCAAACAGTTAAATTGTGTTGTTTTCAAAGCTGTTGATATATAGGGCCATAGGAACTTATATATTGACATTAACACTTCAATGAATCTTTTACCATGCCTTCATAAACATGTTGTAAATTTCCCCAAGACTTACTTATATACCACTGCATGCACACTGTTATAACAAAACATTTCACCTCATAAGATGATAAAGTTAAATAGTTTGATCATTATTTCAATGGATAGATATTATATAAGAACTTAATTTGTCATCCGGGTAAGCGGATAATAACCATAGAATATCCACAAGGTATTTTAATTTCTGGGCAATTACAATCCGTTTTTCATAAATGTATCTTTCATTTGTTATCTAAAAGAATTAATCGATTTATCTGTTTTGATAATTTAGAAATGTCCATGTATTGCACAAAACTAAATACAGACAGTAAAAACATCAATATCATAAAAAGTCATAATTGCGAAGCATATATTTCGTCATTACATAGTTGTATATAAACTATATTTTATGTTCTATAATCAAACCCATTTCTAATACAGAATGGTCGCCACACACGCCGCTTTCCATACTTTCCTGTTTATCTCACTTCTTATGGCACCCACTTCGTACGCCTACCGCCTTCTACTCTACCCTATGGACCACCTCGCCCATGTCAACTACTTCTCAATTATCGGCGAAGAATTATCCAACCGCGGACACATCGTAGACATGATCGTCGCAAATAGATCGCAATACCTTGCGGCTGATCGGGGTATACATGTATTTAGTCGCACATATGAGGAAGTACTTGATTCTTCGGTATTCGAGAATGCCGCGTTCGGCGGGATATTGGAACAGCGCTACTTTCTATGGCGGCTGTTTGATACATCATTGAACCACGTGAGACATTTGTTTGATGATGTCCCAACAATGGATCAATTGCAGAGGAATAACTATGATCTTGTCATAGTAGAAGGTGCGGAACCTGGTCGGTATCAGCTTTTGTTGCCGTATAAGCTTAATGTCCCGTTTATAGTTATAAGTCATCGACATTACCCATGGCTAGCTAAGATTCCCGCTTTGCCTTCTGTAGAGGGATTTCAAGGGACCTTTGTTCTAGGCCCAGATTCAACGTTTATCGATCGCCTTCTTAATACAGTCACGTGGCTTATTTTCGAAACAATCGCCGCTCCGCCATCTTATCTAAGTGGCATGAGCGATAATGTGTTTGATGAATTACTTCCGGAAAAGGAAAACATTGGTTTCACAAGGCTACTACGAAAGTCGGAAATGTTCCTGATTCTTATGGATACCCTATGCACGGAACACCATCGCGTTTCGGCGCCGCATTATCAGTTCATCGGAGGACTGGGCGCCCGGGATCCTAAACCATTACCAAGGAAACTGCAGGCATTCATGGATTCAGCTTCGGAACATGGTGTTATAGTAATGACATTTGGATCTGGAATGAAACGCATTCGAAAACACATCTTTGAACCGATTTTAGAAGTATTCAAAGAACTCGATCAAAAAGTGATTATACGCCATGATGATGATATATTTCATGAATCCGTGCCCTCCAATGTCCTCATCCAAAAATGGCTTCCCCAGAACGACCTTCTCGCCCATCCCAATACAAGACTCTTCATCACACACGGTGGACCCGGTGGTCAAACCGAGGCTGTGTATCACGGTGTTGCTATGCTTATGATGCCCATGGTTACCGACCAATTCTACAACGCGCGCCGTGCCCAGCAACGGGATTATGGGCTGGTTGCTAAGGCGAAGCATTTCGATGTCAAGGAATTTAGGTTTGTTTTTATTTATTTTTTGTTGTCAAGCATTCTTAATTTTTCATTTTTATAATTTCAATGGTCTACCAAAAATATGTATATCTATATATTTATACATGTATGTTTGAAAAATCCAAACTTGTAGAGTGATTTTCATAAAATATATAACATAAGTATAGTGCTTTATAATAGTAATTTACAATAATTTACAGTGTTTACTATAATTCGTGGTCGCGCAAGCACACATCGCATAGGTACTATACGGTTCCATTGAAAGTTTAACTGGAAATTATTCCAGGTTGAAGCTGCACATATTGTTAACGAATGTGTCGTATTCTGAGAAAGTCAAGAAATGTTCGCGAATCCTGCGTTCGCTTCCGTCGCCAAGGCAACAAGCCGTGTTTTGGATTGAACACGTGATTGAGCATGGAAGTGAACATTTGAAGCCCCACTATATGGATATGCCGCTTTACAAGTTCTGGATGCTGGATATCATTTTGTTTTTGGGTGTTATGTGTGCAGTGATGTTTTATTGTTTGAAAATGTGTATAGTGAAATGCTGTTGCAGACCCATCGCTAAATCTAAGGTGAAAAACGATTGACTGAGTTTTGCACTTATAACATAATAAAATTAGAAATATTGTTAAAGAAAAACATTAAAAATATTGGTAAAAAATGCTACCCACTAAAGTGATAGAGTACATGTTGAAAAATTGTCGTTTGTCTTACTATATTAAATTGTGTGACAGAGAACGTAATTCGGCTAACACAATTGAACTGCATATCAAAATACGGCATTTTTAATGTTCATGTAATGAAATGAATACGATGAAACCGTTTAAACTGATCTCAAGCATCGATGCTTCCATATTTCAGGCATTCTAAACGAACGATTTTTAGAAGTTGGTTAAACATTTTGACTCATTTGGATATGAAACGAACCTTAAGGTAAAACACGTTATTCGTTACAAGCAAGCAACGCCAAAAATCGTTGCCAACTCAACGCTACCAGCAAAAATAGATTCCGTGTCACTTCCCGTGTGAACTAGCCTTAACTAGTGATTTAATTTTGTCAGTCATAACAATTTTATATTAAAAAACGCATTCCTTAATATATAAGAAATTGTATTGTTTTATATATATTTATCTGCTATGAAGCACAACCTTGGGTTAACGATCACTTATGTAATAACCAAAAATATAGACCCAGAATACGTATCATTTCGTGAAAAGTCCAAAATACAAAATCAAATAACCAACCACAATTACTCATTTCCACTTAACTTCAACAACCGAGCCTTGATTTAATCGTTCAATATATAGTCATATCATATATATAATAAGTTATGTATATGGCACCCTTCTCATTCATAGTAATAAGGATAATCAGGAACCAAATCAAACAGTCCCATCTCCGTGAATGTATCAATAATACGAACAAAGGCCAATTGGACCTCTGGAAGCAATTCTCCAAAGAAGGCGTTGTCACGGAAAAGATCTTGAAGGGCTGCGTAGCATTCGATGACCCCTGGTTCTTCCACGAAATGCCTGTTGACGACTTGGAGGTAGTCGTCTAGCGAATTGGCACCTGAAATGAAATTTATTTCTTTATTTTTCCAAAGAAGGCGTTGTCACGGAAAAGGTTCTGCAGGGCTGCGAAGCATTCGATCGCTCCTGGTTCGTCCATGACATGCTGGTTGACGACTTCGAGGTACTCATCAAGCGAATTTGCGCCTGAAATGAGTGTAAATTAAAGGGAATAATAGCTTTATAATGTCATTATAATTGTACTCTTGTAAGCAAAATCATTCGTATCAAAATTTGCGTATCAATTGTTTCGTTTATTCGTTGTTCGTTAACTCGTTTATTCGTATCAACTTTGTATATTCGTATCGAATTCGTTTATTCGTTTATTCGAATCGAATTCGTTTATACGTTTATCTATTACTTATTCACGATTAAGATATTCACGTTCGTTTATTCGTTTATTCATATCCAAATAGTTTATTTGTAACTAATTTGTTTATTCGTATCGATTTCGTTTAATCGTACATTTATTTCGTTTGTTCGTATCCAAATATTCGTTTATTCGATTCAGTTGTAAAATTTGAAGTGTTCTTAACCATATATATAATTTTAATATGAGGGATACTAAAACGTTTATTTTTAAGTGAGAAGAACCAGTTAAAGTCTGTTCATAATGCAAGGAACTCTGCAAGATATACATTAGAATTATACGGGCGAAATAGGGATAATGTCCACACTAGCAATCATGAATCAGAGGTATCATTTATTGGTCAATAATGACAATTACATTAATATAATTTACTTCAGTCATATACTGTATGGTAATGAGCGTTCCAAACCCCACATGACAAAAGCTAACAAGTAAACACATAAATCATACACTATCGACGTTAAACGCATTAAGATAAACGTTAAACGCTGGTACAAGAATGGTTAGAGCCGATTGCAACTGAATGCACAGTAACTTACTCAGCATAGCCTTGGTCCACTTTTTGTAGCGATTTTTGCCACCGCGTCCATAGGCCCCATAGGTCATCACATTTAGATCTGTCTCATCTCCCTTTTCCATCAGTCGAGCCGTTTCCTTTTTGCCAGTGTTTCGAATCGGCCACGAATTGGGAAAGTCAGTTTTGACTAACCATGGTTCCACTTTGCGTTGGTACTTGATTATGCAAGCAAGTTTGTCGGGAAAATACTCTGTAAATGAGTTTCAGGAGTGAAGTTATAATAACAATTATTAATTGATATCGTCGTGTTTATGTGAACATACACTGTTTCGGCCATGGATATTTGTCTATAAGATCAAAGTTATTTAAATAACACTTGTTAATAACTAGCAACTGACGTTTAACTGATCGGTTTCCTAAGAAAACAACGAATGTAAATAATATCAGACCTTGATTATGGTATAAATATGTGGCGTTGGAAAACAAGGAAAGGCATATTATAATAATACTTCATATGTTTTAGGAAAAATGGGAATTATTGCCCGCGGGAAGTGGAATGCGCCGACCGAAGACGCAGCCTGAGGTCTGCCCACTCCACTTCCCTGGGGCAATAAAATCCAATCTTTTCCTAAAACATATGAAGTATTGGAACAACTTTAGAATTCCCCACACACTTACGCGCAAGAATATCAAAAGTCTGAGGACTATTTTTGAAATATGAGTTAAGAAGAAAATAGCATGGTCGTCAGGTAGACAGGTCGACAGGTAGCCAGGTGGGAACTATAAAGGTTATTGAGCTGCGCCATTTAAGTGTTTAAGTATATAAGATATTCACGGAGATGATGCGATTTATGTTGGAGACGGGTCGACAGGTCCACAGGTAGACAGGTATACAGTTAGACAGGTAGACAGGTAGACAGGTCGACAGGTAGCCAGGTGAGAACTGTGAAGGTTATTGATATGCGCCATAACGATGTTCAAGGATATAATATATTCACGAAGATAATGCTGTCTACTTCTAAACGGGTTGACAGGTCGACAGGTAGACAGGTAATTACCATCACGCATATATTATAACTCCTTTTATTATAAGTAAAGATAACTTCCACATTTCTCACCTGTCTACCTGTCGACCTGTCTACCTGTCGACCTGTCTACCTGTCTACGTGTCGACCTGTCTACCTGTCGACCTGTCTACCAAACATGAAAATTTGATAGGACCGTATCACTCCCTTTTTGAGAACTATTTTTAACTGTGTGGGGAATTCTAAATCTTAGCCGAAGTATTATTTTTATTACATGTTTTTACCAATTTATTCGCTCAAAATGTTACTCTTATTCATGCAAAATATATTTGATAGAAATGGTTATTCATTCGCTTAAACGTATGTCTATATAATGATGTCACTAATGTACAAACCAAAAAAGTTCTTCGTTTATCTGAAATGAGGTATTAACTTAATTTTGGAATATCAAACACGTTTCATAGAGTTACCTCTTACATGTGTAATCATTATCTCAAATGTTTCAAACGAAACAAACATCAAACAAACGTTTTGTTTTTTAAAATGCGTTCGCGTATTAATTTATTACATCATGACGTTTCATCAATGAACAATACACGCGACGCAATATCGTAAACAGTTCGTAGTAAAAACACGTCCTTTCTGTATGACGTCTGTTATTGTTTACGTATGACGCAACAATGACTCATCAACTATAAAAATACGGGAAATTTATTGCCCTCAAATTTTCACTATGTTTATTACCAACACAATCATGCAGACATATAATAAGGAATCTCATATTCTCATATTCGTCACGTCAAAATTATAAATATTCGGCGTTGAACAGGTTGAACCAGGTTGAACCATACTTATTAAGAACAAATATAAAGATGACATTACATATATAAACGCATGCTACACTAACCTTTCATGTCTTGCATCTGACGTAGGATTCCCATGACCACGCTTTCATCGATAGCCGGGTAGGCCAGGTGTTCGCTCAAAACGTTTTCGAGCTCATTCAAGTCTTTGGCATCTGTGAAAAATAATGAATATTCAAATTTGAAACGTTCTCAAACGTTTTGATAGATATATGGATATGGGTGTGATATGAATTCTGAAATCTAAAAACATCAAAAACACGTTGCTTGTAATACATGATTAAGCTCATTTGCTATCATTGAGTCTGAAAAGGAGCGTACACTGCCATTTGCCAAAATTAAATTATGCGTTTGAATTATATGTTACTATGTTAAAATGAAATTATATAATGCCATACCCTCGATGTCACAAAGAAGGCGTCGCCAATGTTCATCTGAGTTGAACGAAAATCCCAAATACTCTTCGACAATTTCCAAAGACTCCTCAGTCAAGGGGCACAATGTAAAATAGCCATCGATGCCATCCCTGAGATAGTATTATGATTGCAATTTAATCATGATTGCAACATGAAAATGAATTTCATAATTTAAAACTTGCCATACAATACTTTAAAATGCTTGGCGTTTGACATTATTTGATAAAATTTACCGGTAATTTAAAGTTTTGTTAAATACAGCTCACATCAAACGCATTTATAACTTGCATTTAATAATGCCATTAAAGTGATATATAAAAAATGTTGACTTCCGTAGTTCTCTTGATTGACGTACCTAACTTTGAGGAAATTTTGCACCAGATTTTCATCACAACCGAGACCCACGTCTGTAACCAATAGATTGAAAAATTGAAACATCATTTGAATTATACATATAAAAAACTTATCTGAAACATTTTCAGCAGTATCTAATAATTTCAAGATAAAACTCGTGTAACAAGCAATGGCTTGCCTTCTACTAGTTTACTCATTACCGTTCAATAGAAAAGAGCTAAAACGTATTAATGTGAAATTAATTAATTATACATTGTAATTTTTTTGTGTATAAAAATATTAAACATACATACCAGCTGAAATGGCTAAACAAACCAGCACAAGCACAAATATTTTATTCATATTTGCGTAGTAATCCGCAGCGATCGTTTACGAATCAGCCCGACGAATAACTTGTTCACAGTTTTTATACATATTTAATATCTCTATTTTATTTTCAAAATATGCTGGTAACATAATAGAGACGCCTACGAGCTTGTATGACAATATCAACAAATTGTTTTCACGATTACCTAATTGGTGTGACTGTATTGCTGTAATTTGTAAATTAATGTATGCGTAGTCATGCAGACTAACGAAATGACAACTGACATTGTAAATAGTTTTGGGCTTTAAATATTTATTTTAGAACTCTTTCTATTTAAACTTAAACAAACA
Source organism: Hydroides elegans (assembly GCA_001703475.1). NCBI lineage: Eukaryota > Metazoa > Annelida > Polychaeta > Sabellida > Serpulidae > Hydroides > Hydroides elegans. The sequence continues at coordinate 31,104 of LQRL01122652.1, forward strand.
ATATCACAAACAAAATATGAACGATGTAATTGATCACTATAAATTATGACGCTACTAAAATACACATAACTGATAAACGTACCATATAGGTAAATTAAGGGCCGAAGAAAGCCAAAAATGCCCAAAGCGAAGAAATTAACCCACGGACGTAAGTTCCCCTGGGTGTGAACATAAGTATCCAACGTAAACGTTTCCAGATATAGGATAATGTGACTCATGTTGGTTCGAAAATAAGAAATGGTGCGCAGTTACCATCAAATAATTTTTAGATTATTTCAGTAAACTCAGACACAAGGAAATCCAAAAATATATTTCGAGCTGACAGCAAAATAATCTACAAAGTTTCCTGGCCCTTTCAAGGCTTACCATAATAATAAATTCCTAAGTTTCAAACATAATGTGCACAAAATAGAGTTTTTTTCATGTTATAGAATTTGTGGATTAAAATTATATAAATGTTCCATGTTTGTTCTATTTTTATTATTATTTCATTATCACTTTGTGATGGTGTCTCATTGTATTTCGATTTGTCTTAAATAATGATCACTTCCAAAACTAAGCGTGCCTATCAATGTTTAGCTATTTTGTCTCAAAGAATTATAGGGTTGATTTACAAATGTATATTGGTTATGTGAATCGCTCCTATCGTAATGAGTGATATGATTCTTTGAGATAATTTTAAAGTTCTGTAAAAAAAAGTACAGAAAATCCCAAGTGAAGATGAGATTCGTTTATTTAATTTAATCTGATCGTAAGTTCCTTTTTGCCTGGTTTGGCTACTTATTCTCTTTAAGAATTTATGGCATGAAAAAAAAACCTTTAAATGACCTTGATATTTCAGATAGCTATTCTTATATACTGTTATGCAAACAGTTAAATGTGTTGTTTTCAAAGCTGTTGATATATAGGGCCATTGGAACCTATATATTGACATTAACACTTCAATGAATATTTTACCATGTCTTCATAAACATATTGTAAACACACAAGACTTAATTTTATATACCACTGCATACACACTGTGATAACAAGACATTTCACATCTTAAAGACGATAACACTTAATAGTATGATCATTATTTCATTGTATGAATTATATATAACAAGTAAATTTTGTCATCCGGATAAGCGGATAATAACCATAGAATATCCAAAAGGTATTTCATTTTCCGAGCAAATACTTATCATTCCATTTTTCATAAATGTATCTTTCATTTGTTATCTAAATTAATTAATCGATTTATCTGTTTTGACAATTTAGAAATGTCCATTTATTGCACAAAACTACTTACAGACAGTAAAACATCAATATCCTAAAAGGCATAATTGCCAAGCATATATTTCGTCATTGCATATTTTGAATATAAATTATTATATGATTTAACCAAACCTTCTTGAGAAGAGAATGGTCGCCACACACGCCATTGTCCAAACCGTCATAATGACCTCAATCCTAATGGCGACCCCTTCTTTCGCCTACCGCCTTCTACTCTACCCTATGGACCACCTAGCCCACGTCAACTACTTCTCAATTATCGGAGAAGAATTAGTCAATCGCGGTCACACCGTAGATATTATCGTCGCAAATAGATCGCACTACCTCGCGGCTGAACGCGGTATTCACGTATTCCCGCGAGCCTATGAGGAAGTGCTTGATTCTTCGGTGTTCGAGAATGCCGCGTTTGGAGGGATATTGGAACAGCGCTACTTTCTATGGCGGCTGTTTGATACATCACTTAGTCACGTGAGGCATTTGTTTGAAGATATATCAACGATGGAACAATTGAAGAGGAATAGCTATGATCTTGTAATAGTCGAAGGTGCGGAACCCGGTCGGTATCAGCTTTTGTTACCGTATAAACTTAATGTCCCGTTTATAGTTATAAGTCATCGACATTATCCATGGCTAGCTAGGATACCCGCTTTGCCATCGGTGGAAGGATTTCAAGGGACCTTTGTTCTAGGCCCCGATTCAACGTTTATCGAACGTCTTCTTAATACAGTCACGTGGGTTATATTCGAAACAATCGCCGCTCCTCCCTCTTATCTAAGTGGCATGAGCGATAATGTGTTTGACGAATTAGTTCCGGAAAAGGAAAACATCGGTTTTACAAAGCTAATTCAAAAATCGGAAATGTTCCTCATTTTTATGGATACTCTATGCACGGAGCACCATCGAGTTTCGGCGCCGCATTATCAGTTCATTGGCGGTTTGGGCGCCCGGGATCCCAAGCCGTTACCAAGGGAACTAAAGGCATTCATGGATTCAGCATCGGAACATGGTGTTATAGTGATGACTTTTGGATCTGGTATTAAACGCATTCGTAAACACATCCTCGAACCGATATTGGAAGTATCCAAAGAACTTAAACAAAACGTGATTATACGCCATGATGATGATGATGATGCTTCTATACCTTCTGAATCCGTTCCCCCCAATGTCCTCATCCAAAAATGGCTTCCTCAGAACGACCTACTCGCCCATCCCAATACAAAGCTCTTCATAACCCACGGCGGACCCGGTGGTCAGACCGAGGCTGTGTATCACGGCGTTGCTATGCTCATGATGCCCATGGTTACCGACCAATTCTACAATGCGCGGAGGGCGGAGCAACGGGGTTATGGACTGGTTGCTAAGGCGAAGCATTTCGATGCCAAGGAATTCAGGTTTGTTTTTATTTTTAATTTTTCATTTTTATAATTTCAATAGTCTACCAAAAATATGTATATCTATATATTTATACAAGTATGTTTGAAAAATCCAAACTTGTAGAGTGATTTTCATAAAATATATAACATAAGTATAGTGCTTTATAATAGTAATTTACAATAATTTACAGTGTTTACTATAACTCGTGGTCGCGCAAGCACACATCGCATAGGTACTATACGGTTCCATTGAAAGTTTAACTGGAAATTGTTTCAGGTTGAAGCTGAACATATTGTTAACGAATGCGTCGTATTCTGAGAAAGTCAAGAAGTGTTCGCGGATTCTGCATTCGCTTCCGTCGCCAAGGCAACAAGCAGTGTTTTGGATTGAGCATGTGATTGAACATGGAAGTGAACATTTGAAGCCGTACTATATGGATATGCCGTTGCACCAGTTTTGGATGCTGGATATCATTTTGGTTTTGGGTGTTGCATTTTTGGTTATGTTTTATTGCTTGAAAATGTGTATAGTGAAATGCTGTTGCAGGCACACTGCTAAATTAAAGATGAAAAAGGAGTGAATGTGTTTTGTCACTTGAAACATAATAAAATTAGAAATATTGTTAAAGAGAAACATTAAATAATATTGGTAAAAAATGCTACCCACTAAACTGATAGAGTACATGTTGAAAAATTCTCGTTTGTCTTACTATATTAAATTTTGTGACCGAGAACGTAATTTCGCTTACACAATTGAACTGCATATCGAAATATGGCATTTTAATTTTCATGTAATAAAATAAATACGATTTAAACGTTTAAACTGATCACAAGCATCGATGCTTCCATATTGCAGGCATACCCAACGAACGATTTTAAGAAGTTGGTTTAACATTTTGACTCATTTGGACATGAAACGAGCCATAAGGTAAAAAACGTTATTCGTTGCCAGCAAGCAACGCCCAAAAATCGTTGCCAGCCCAACGCTACCAGCAAAAATAGATACCTTGTCGCTTCCTGTGTGAACAAGCCTTAACTGGTGATTTAGTTCTGTCAGTCATAACAATTGTATATTAAAACAAAACGCATTCTTAATATATAAGAAATTGTATTGTTTATATATTTCTGCTATGAAGTCCAACCTTGGGTTAACGATCACTTATGTAATAACCAAAAATATAGACCCAGCCTACGTATCATTTCGTGAAAATTCCAAAATAAAAATCAAATAACCAACCACAATGACTCACTTCCACTTTACTTGAACAACCGAGCCTTGATGCAATCGTTCAATATATAATCATATGTTATATGTAATCAACTATGCATATGGACCATCCCTTCTCATTCATAGTAATAAGGATAATCAGGAACCAAATCAAACAGCCCTATCTCCGTGAATGTATCCACCATACGCACAAAAGCCACTGCAACATCAGGCAGCAACTCTCCAAAGAAGGCGTTGTCCCGGAAAAGGTCCTGAAGGGCCGAGTAGCATTCGATGACCCCTGGTTCTTCAACGAAATGCCTGTTGACGACTTCGAGGTACTCATCAAGCGAATTGGCACCTTAAATGATTGTAAATTAAAGGAAATAATAGTTCTATAATGTCATTATAATTGTACTCATCTAAGCAAAATCATTCGAATCAAAATTTGCGTACCGATTGTTTCGTTTATTCGTTTCTCGTTTATTCGTTTATTCGTATGGAAATCGTTTATTTGTATCAAATTTGTGTATTCGTATCGAATTCGTTTATTCGTTTATTCGAATTGAATTAGTTTATTCGTTTATCTATTACTTATTCACGATTAGGATATTCACATTCGTTTATTCGTTTATTCATATCCAAATAGTTTATTTGTAACTAATCTGTTTATTCGTATCGATTTCGTTTAATCGTACATTTTTTTTTTCGTTTGTTCGTATCAAAGTATTCGTTTATTCGATTCAGTTGTAAAATGTGAAGTGTTCTTAACAATATATATATAATTTAATATGAGGGACACTAAAAACGTTTATTTCTAAGTGAGAAGAACCAGTTAAAGTTTGTCCATAATGCAAAGAACTCTGCAAATTATACATTAGAATTATACGGGCAAAATAGGGATAATGTCCACACTAGCAATCATGAATCAGAACTACCATTCATTTGTCAATAATGACTGTAAGGTAACGAGTGCTCCAAACCAACCCCGCATGCTAAACGCTAACAAATAAACGCACAAGAATGGTTAGAACCTCGCAAATCGCAACTGAATGCGCAATGACTTACTCAGCATAGCCTTGGTCCACCTTTTGTAGCGATTTTTGCCACCGCGTCCATAGGCCCCATAGGTCATCACATTAAGATCTGTGTCATCTCCCTTTTCCATCAGTCGAGCCGTTTCCTTTTTGCCGGTGTTTCGAATTGGCCACGAATTGGGAAAGTCAGTTTTGACTAACCATGGTTCCACTTTGCGTTGGTACTTGATTATGCTAGCAAGTTTGTCGGGAAAATACCCTGTAAATGAGTTTTAAAAATGTAGTAATTCAAACAATAAACCAATTATTATTTTATTTTTTATGTGATCATACGCAGTTTCGCAAATATAATAAAAATATTGTCTCAAAATTCGAATTATTAATAATTTTATTTAGCTAAATTGATTCAATGAATTAACTTATAATATGTAACAACGTTTCATTGATAGACTTCTCATAAAAACAAACGGATATAAATAATATCACACATATAGGGTATAAATATTTAGCGTTGAAAAAAAAAACTGAAAAAAAGCATAGAATATTTCTTACATCGTCACGTCAAAAATATAAATATTGGGCGTTGAACAGGTTGAACAAGCTTGAATCATGCTGAAATAAAGAAAATATTACAAAAAATTAACTCATGATGACCACTCACCCTTCATGTCTTGCATCTGACGTAGAAGTCCCATGACCACCCTTTCATCGATAGGATAGGCGAGGTGTTCGCTCAGAACGCTTTCGAGCTCATTCAAGTCTTTGGCATCTGTGAAAAAAATGAATATTCAAATTTGAAACGTTCTCAAAAGGTTCAATAGATATATAGATATGAGTGTGATAAGAATTCTGAAATAATTTAAATAAAACTTCACAAAAAAAACGTTTCTTATAATACATGCTTAAGCACATTTGCTATCATTGTATCTGGATAGGAGCGTACGCTGCGATTTTCAAAAATTAAATTATGCGTTTGAATTATATTTTACTATTGTAAAATGTGTAAATATAATGCGATACCCTCGATGTCACAGAGAAGGCGTAGCCAATGTTCATCCGAGTTGAACGAAAATCCCAAATAATCTTCAACGTAGTCTAAAGACTCCTCAGTCAAGGGACACAGGGTGAAGTAGCCATTGATTCCATCCCTGGATAAGAAAATATAATGAAATTTATATAGCAATAAATTCTATAAATAAAACCGGACACTGAAACGTATTTATATTGGAGTTTCATAAGCTTTTAGTTTTATTTTATAGTAGCCTATCAGGATTGACTAACCTGACTTTGAGGAAATTTTGCACCAGATTCACGTCACAACCGAGCCCCAAGACTAGAAAAAATACATATAAACTAGAAACAGCATTTAAATTGATGCTCAAAACAATCTCAATCTAAAACATATTTTCAGCAGTATCTAATAAATTTAAGTTAATTCAAGTGTTACAGTCAATAGTTTGCCTTCTATTAAGTTACTCATTTCTGTACAATTGAAAATAGCTAGAATGAATAATTATAAGTTTCATTGATTATACATTGTAATTTTATTTTGTGTATAAGAATATTAAACATACATACCAGCTGAAATGGCTAAACAAACCAGCACAAGCACAAATATTTTATTCATATTTGCGTAGTAATCCGCAGTGATCGTTTAGGAATAAGCCCGACGAATAACTTGCTCACAGTTTTTATACATATTTAATATCTCTATTTTATTTTCAAAATATGCTGGTAACATGATAGAGACGCCTACGAGCTTGTATGAAAATATCAACAAATTGTTTTCACAAATACTTAATTCGTGTGACTGTATTGCTGTAATTTGTAAATTAATGTATGCGTATTCATGCAGACTAACGAAATGACAACTGACACTGTTAATAGTTTTGGCCTTTAAATATTTATTTTAGAACTCTTTCTATTTAAACTTAAACAAACAATATCGCAAACAAAATATGAGCGATGTAATTGATCACTATAAATTATGACGCTATTAAAATACACATAACTGATAAACGTACTATATAGGTTAATTTAGGGCCGAAGAAAGCCAAAAATGCCCAAAGCGAAGGAAACCACGGACGTAAGTTGCCCTGGGTGTGAACATGAATATCAAACGCAACATTTTCCGGATATTGGATAATGTGGCTCATTTTGGTTGAAAATAAAAGATGGTGTGGAGCTGAAATCAAATCAATTTTAATTCATATCAGTAAACTCAGAAAACAAGGAAATTCAAAAAATATGTTTCAAGCAGAGCGCAAGCAAAAAGCTGACAGCTAAAATACTCTTCAGTTTCCTGCCCTTCCCAATGCTCACCATAATAATACGTTCCTAAGTTTTAAACACAGTATGCAAAGATAGAGTTTGCTTAAGGCCGTGTTCACGCAAACGAAAAAGCTAGGAAAAAAGCACGAAACCCGATATTTTCGAAAGCCACATTTGTATAAAAACATAGCAATTTACTCCCTCTGTTCAAGCAAATATTTTCGATATTTTTTTTGCGTGAACACGCCTTAAGTTTTCATTTTATAGAATTATTGGATTAAAATTAATTTAAAAGTTCCATATTTGTTCTGTTTTTATCATTGTTTCATTATTACTTTGAAAAAGTGTCTCCTTGTATTTCGATTTGTCTTAAATAATGACCACTTGCAAAACTAAGTGTGTTTTAATCAATGTTTAAATCAAGCAACGATTTCCTCAAAGAATTATAGGGTTAATTCATACTGGTTATATGAATCGCTCATATCGCAATGAGCGACATGATTCTTTGAAATAATTTTAGTTCTGTAAAAAAAGTACAGAAAATCTCAAATTGAGATGAGATTCGTTTTGTTACTTCTTCTTTGAGAATTTATGGCATGGAAAACCCTTCAAATGACCTTGATAATGTAGACAGATATTCACTCTATGTCGGTATACAAACAGTTTAACGCATTTAATTGTTTTTTTTTCAAAGCTGTTGATATATAGGGCAACAAGAACCTATATATCGACATTAACACTTCAATTAACCTTTTACTATGTCTTCATAAACATGTTGTAAATTTCCCCAAGACTTACTTTTATATAGAAGGCTACCACTGCATATATACTGTTACAACAAAACATTTCACCTCATAAAGATGATATAGTTAAATAGTTTGATCATTATTTCAATGGATAGATATTACATGCATATAAGAACTAAATTTGTCATCCGGGTAAGCGGATAATAACCATAGAATATCCACACGGTATTTTATTTTCTGGGCAATTACTTATCTTTCCGTTTTTTCATAAATGTATCTTTCATTTTTTATCTAAATTAATTAATCGATTTATCTGTTTTGATAATTTAGAAATGCCCATTTATTGCACAAAACTAATTACAGTCAGTAAAAACATCAATATCATAAAAAAAAGCATAATTGCGAAGCATATATTTCGTCATTGCATATTTTGAATATAAATTATATGATTTAACCAAACCTTCTTGAGAAGAGAATGGTCGCCACACACGCCATTTTCTAAACCGTCATAATGACCTCAATCCTAATGGCGACCCCTTCTTTCGCCTACCGTCTTCTCCTCTACCCTATGGACCACCTAGCCCATGTCAACTACTTCTCAATATCGGCGAAGAATTAGCCAATCGCGGTAACATCGTAGATATGATCGTCGCAAATAGATCGCAATACCTCGCGACTGAACGCGATTTTTATGTATTTAGTCGGACATATGAGGAAGTGTTTGATTCTTCGGTCTTCGAAAATGCCGCGTTTGGAGGGATATTGGAACAGCGCTTCTTTCTATGGCGGTTATTTGATACGTCACTTAGTCACGTGAGACATTTGTTTTATGATGCATCAACAATTGAACAATTACATAGGAATAACTATGATCTTGTTATAGTAAAAGGAGCGGAACCCGGTCGGTATCAGCTCTTGTTGCCGTATAAACTTAATGTCCGGTTTATCGTGATAAGGCATCGACATTACCCATGGCTAGCAAAGATTCCCGCTTTGCCATCGGTGGAAGGATTTCAAGGGACCTTTGTTCTGGGCCCAGATTCAACGTTTATCGAACGTCTTCTTAATACAGTCACGTGGCTTATTTTCGAAAGAATCGCCGCTCCTCCCTCGTATCTAAGTGGCATGAGCGATAATGTGATTGATGAACTGGTTCCGGAAAAGGAAAACATTGGTTTTACAAAGCTGCTACAGTTAAAACCACTTCAAATTTGACAACTGAAACGAATAAACGAATACGAATAAACGAATAAACGAATACGCATAAACGAAAAAAACGAATACGCATAAACGATTGCTTACGAACAAACGATAGCTTACGATAGCTTACGATAGCTTACGAATAAACGATAGCTTACGATAGCTTACGAATAAACGATAGCTTACGATAGCTTACGATAGCTTACGATAAACGAATGCTTACGAATAAATGATTGCTTACGAATAAACCATATGAGGGGTATAAAATAAGTACAAAGTATTTATATTCACAACATTTCAATAACCTAATTGACACATCGTTATAGCGATTGAATGTTCTATTTACCAGTAGAACTAAGAAGTTAAACATATTAGACATGACACTATTTATGAACTCAAGTGGGACACATCGGTTATATGAAAAGGGGGTAGTCACTTTGCTTTGTAGATATCATTTTTTTAATTGTAAAATTTATCGTCTGAAATGATATTCATGTGCTAGATTATGAATATATTAATCATGAATAAGTAGTAGATAAACAAATAAACGAATGCATACGAATAAACGATAGCTTACGATAGCTTACGAATAAACGATAGCTTACGAATAAACGATAGCTTACGATAGCTTACGCATAAACGATTGCTTACGATAGCTTACGATAGCTTACGAATAAACGAAAGCATACGAATAAACGAGAAACGAATAAACGAATAAACGAATACGAATAAATGAATAAACGAATACGAATAATTTTGCTTACGATAGTCAAATTGGAAGTGGTTTTAACTGTACAAAAGTCGGAGATATTTCTCATTCTTATGGATACTTTATGCACGGAACACCACCGCGTTTCTGCCCCACATTATCAGTTCATTGGCGGTTTGGGCGCCCGGGATCCCAAGCCGTTACCAAGGCAACTACAACAATTCATGGATTCAGCCTCAGAGCATGGTGTTATACTGATGACATTTGGATCTGGTATGAAACGCATTCAAACAAACATCCTCGAACCGATGTTGGTGGTATTCAAAGAACTCGAGCAAAAAGTGATTATACGCCACGATGATGATATAATTCATGAATCCGTGCCCTCCAATGTCCTCATCCAAAAATGGCTACCACAGAACGACCTTCTCGCCCACCCTAATGCAAAGCTCTTCATCACTCATGGTGGACCCGGTGGTCAAACCGAGGCAGTGTATCATGGTGTTGCTATGCTCATGATGCCCATGGTTACCGACCAATTCTACAACGCGCGCCGAGCCCAGCAACGGGGATATGGGCTGGTTGCTAAGGCGAAGCATTTCGATGTCAAGGAATTCAGGTATTTTTGTGTTTTTTTTTTTCAAATATTCGTAATATGATATTTTTCTAATTGCAATAATCTACAAAAAATATGTATATTTATATAGATATACCAGTATGTTTGAAATAAAACAAACTTATAGAGTGATTTTCATAACATGTATAACAAGAGTATAGTATATTTTGATAGCAATAAAGTGTGTTTACAATAATTCGTGGTCGCGCAAGCTAACAGCGCATATATGTACCATATATATACAGTTCCAATGAAAGCTTAACTGAAAATTATTTCAGATTGAAGCTGAACATATTATTGACGAATGCGTCATATTCTGATAAAGCCAAGAAGTGTTCGCGGATACTGCGTTCGCTTCCGTCACCAAGGCAACGAGCGGTGTTTTGGATTGAGCATGTAATTGATCATGGAAGTGAACATTTTAAGCAGTACTACATGGATATGCCCTTGTTCCAGTTTTGGATGCTGGATATCATTTTGTTTTTGGTTGTTATATGTTCAGTGGCTTTTTATTGCTTGAAAATGTGTATTGTGAAATGCTGTTGCAAGTATACTGCTAAATCTAAGGTGAAAAATGATTAAATATGTATTTGCATTTGATGCATAGAACATTATAAAATGGGAGCGATTAATATGATGGATTGGACATTGGTTTATTTACTTAGTGAAGGGCACCCCACGACACATTTTTCAAAAAGTTGTTAAATCACTTTAAAACGACATTACAAGTAAGAATAACAACAAAATAATGGTTTTTGGACCTTAACATTTTGTAAAAAGGTGTTCCTTTGTTCCAAGCCAGCTGGGCTGTTCCTCCTTTTCTAGCCAGCTTGCAACAGAAATGGAACACCTATTGCGAAAATTAAAATGTTGAATATAACCAAATGACCTATCATATATTGTAAATAACAGTTAACTATACCGTTGCAAGCAGGTTTAATCAATTTTGAAATAATTATTTTCAATATTTATTACGAAAATGAAGGAATTATCAAAAAAGGTGTTCCTCAATCTGCAAAAGTCTCCAAGCTAGAATGAATTTCCTTAAAATCTCCAAGCCAGCTGGAATTTGGTGGGGAACACCTTTTTTTCGGGAACAGTTCGTGATGTGCTCTTCCTTATTATCTTTTCTTAAAAGCGTGGGCTAAACCGACATAAATGAAACATCCTAAAATATTGTCAAAGAAATCGCATTGATACATACTCAAACTATCTATATACTATATAAAAGAGCATTGCAAAGAGTTGTTTAAGTTTACTTATACAGTTTAATAGCATATTGAGCATAACAATTTTGTTTCTCACAAAAGGAGTTTCCAATAAGATCTTTTGATAAATAGTTTTTGATAATGTTTATTTATCAAACAGCTGTAGTTTAAACCTTTGTCAAACGAACATCTTTTTTAAAATTTCAAATTGAATGCACAGCAAGCTATTCTTATAATTATTTATATGTCTTGAAACGAATTTAAGTTGATGTGTCAAACATTTTTTTAAAATTATTTATAATTGATATGTCGAAAATGTATCGTTGTGTGCTCTCTTTTTTATACAAACAACTATGTAGTTGCAATCATATAAAACGGCATGCATTTAACTACAAACAACGCGCATTAAGCAATTTTGACACAACTTAATAAAATGGCTGTGTCAATTCATAGGGGATCCATTTTGGATGCGAGCACTTTTATTGTCAAATTTTATGAAAGAATGTATTTTGTATTTGAACATTTCGAAAACACATTTGAACGAGCTACTCTTCCGCCAGATGTGTAGGGGTAGAAATACGGTGGGGCTTATCTGCAAAAATGGAACTGAAATTCGTATTTTTGATTTTATGTTTGTCTTTATCATCAGGTAGGCATTCATATTTTGCGCATTGAAACTAATTATTACTTTTAACAAAATGATTTTATTAAATACATGTAATAAGTTATGACGTGGCAAAGTATATGTGAAGGGAATACATGTAAAAAAAACACATTCTTCTAGCAGCTATACAAATATCTTAAAGTCTGCCTGAAGATAACACATAATAATTCCTAATTTGCACGCTATTAACAAATGTAGTTGTTATAGAATCATGTTGGGGCTGTAATGAGAATCTTGTGCAAGATTTCCTCCAATTTAGGTAGGTGATGAACAAGATTAGACAAAATTTTATTTAAAAACAGAATGTTGAAATAATGAATATATACAGATAATAGCAATTTATATTAAAAAGAGTTGTTCAAAACCATACAATTAAGTTAAATAATATTGAAATTAAGTGTAGATTTAGAGTGTGCCTCCCCTCCGTTTGCTCCTATACATTGTATTTTATAACAAAAATAAATTGATGCCCGACCATCGGTCAGTTGTATTGTAACATGTTCGTCCCCGTTCATATTTTTATGAATTCTATATCCCGATGATTTAAAAATAAAAATCGAACACAGAGATGGACTAAATGGATATTTCAAATTGTGCGGCGAAACGCAAGCGGCTCTGGACAGCATTGCGAATTCTTTGGGATTTTCGTTCGATTCGGATGAACATTGGCGGCGTCTACTTTGTGATATTGAGGGTGAATAATTCGATCATCATTGTTTTTTAAAGATTTAATCAATTCCTAAATCTTTATACATAAATATCAATCACTGTATATTTTAGATGATATTTAGGTCATTTAGCGTCACTGAATGTTTTTTTTTAAATTACGATGCAACGAATGTCATTACAGTTAAAACCACTTCTTATCGGACCATCGTAAGCAACATTTTTGCATTTGTTTATTCGTTGTTTCGTATTCGTTCATTCGTTAATTATATATTCGTATACATTCGTTTATTCGTATGCATTCGGTTATTAGTATTCACTAATTCGTTCATGTGTATTTGTTTTTTCGTTTATTCGTGTTCGTTAATCGTTTATTCGTTTCAGTTTGGAAGTGGATTTAAATGTAGCTTTATCTACTGTATGTTCCCGACTCATTTATATAGTCCACACATAAAGTCTCTCCATTCCCTCGTTCACATTTCAAAAATGGTGCATCATACCATGTTTTTATCAATAGATGTAGACAACTTGAATGATCTTCAAACTGTTCTGAATGAGCACTTTGCATTCCCTGTCGATGAAAACATGGTCATGGGACTCCTGCTCCAAATGCAAGAAGCCAAAGGTATGTCCAAGTACTGTCACAGTTGAGTTATTAAAATGATTGTGATAAAATATGATATGATGAAGATAAAATGAGCTAAATGATGTGCATGATAGCTGGATAATCCGTGAAATGATGGCTTCAGCGTTTTTAATGTACATGTAATAATAAATATAATATATTATTCATAGCGAATAGTCGGTATACTACATACATGTACATGTGCATTTGTTTAACTTGCTAATGTTGATCCACAATTAGAAAGGAGCATCACATGCTGAAAAAAAGAATATTGTTTTTTTACATATTTCTCAATAATATTTGTAATGCAAAAATTCGATATCTATCATATGGCTTATTTACAGAGCTAATTCCGGAAAAGATGGCTGGAATCATAAAGTACCAACGTAAGGTACTACCGTGGCTAGTGAAAACGGACTTTCCCAACTCATGGCCGATTCGTAACACGGGCAAAAAGGAAATAGTTCGTTTGATGGAAAAAGGAGATGAGACTGATGTAAATGTGATGACTTATGGACAATATTATGGTCATGGAGCATACAAGAGATTGGCAAAAGCTATGTTGAGTAAGTTATAACTTTAGTAGTAAAACAATAGTTATACTCTGTTGTAAACATTAAGAAAAAAATAAAATATGTATTTGACAAAGTAAACGGTCAGTCCATTACTAAAAATAGTGTATGGTTCCTACGCGTAGCCGAGACATCAATACAATGGTTTAATTTATAGAGACGACTGGGTACTTAAGCCGACTTAGTTTACTGTCCATTGTTAAAAATAATGGATCATGAATACAAAGGGACTGTAAACTAAAAGTCGGCTAACTTCCATTGTCCATTTAAGGATACCCTGAACCATTGTTTTATAAAAGTATATTCCTGATGTTGATTTTGGTGTCTGATATAAAAAGTGAAGGAAAATTATATCAAAGTATAATATGTCATTTAAAGGATAAACTTTTCTTGTTTTGGGATAACAAACATTCACCGGTGTTGCGTGATATTATCGCCCCCATGATACTATTGCCCCCCGGCAATAGTATCATGGATTTTTGCCGTGATATTCGTGCCCCCGTCATGAGATTATTGCCCCCTATGTCATATGTTTATTGTCCTATGGCTCGATATGTAATGTCCAATTTTTCAATAGATATACACTGTAAGTTTACATGGATGTGTGATAAATAAATCGCAAAAAAAAACATTGGGAGAAGGAATGAACTACAAAAGAGAATTTTATATAACTTTTCAAGACTGAATTTTGGGCAATCCATTACTATTTTCAAATGATTATTTTTCCGTGATTTTGGATGATTTCAAATTTTGCCTTGCAAAGACTCACAACTCCTGACCATATTAAATGTTTTTATCATAGATAATAAGTTACTGAACTGGACATATTAGGGATTAGAGTTATTAAAAGACGCAGATACTTGTTGCTTCACGGGCACTAAATTGCAATTATGTCACATCATTCATGTTATGACGATTTCATTTGTCATTTGATATAAAAATTATTTATTCAACATGTTTTCGGATGAAATTTATGTAATTCTTGTCTTAATAACGTGATAAATGGACAGGGAACATGATATAGACATATTGTCCAATCACTTCCTTATAGGAATGTACTTTATATACGTTTTTCACCAATATTAAGAAATTTTTAATATGCGAGATAAAGCTATATTAACAAATATAGTATACATTATTGTATAGTACATAAATGTCGACAGAACATTATTTAAACATATATCTTATAGTATTTTCATAGGGGCAAGAATCTCACGGAGGGGGCAAGAATCTCATGGCCTACAATCTATGACACTTTTGCCGGGAGGCAATAATACCACTATGATACTATTGCCGGGGGCAAGAATTTAGGGGGGTAATAGTATCATGGTACACCGGGACTATTTGTTGTGCATAACTTCAAAACACTAGCTTCATATATAATACAGTTTTACTGACTATCCAGCGGCGTTCATGAATTAAAATATATTTTAATTGTCTTATAATAGCTTTTGCTGTATGTTTTTATCTCTAATCAATATATATGTTATCAATATGTAATGTCATTCTTGTCTTCTAAATCCAGATGCTAAATCTCTGGATGATTACCTTTTAGTGGTAGACGAATGTATTTCCCCAAGCACTGTCGAGTGCTATGGCGCTTATATACATGGGTGTATATGTAATAAATGTTATAGAATATATATTTTAATAATATATAATGACATCTTCTCCCAAATCTCTAGGTGCCAAATACTTGGATGACTACCTCTTAGTAGTTGACGAGTGGTTTACCCCAAGCACTGTCGAATGCTTTATCGTATATCATATATTAAATATGTTACATATATTATAAAATATATATTTTAATAATATATAATGACATTCCTATCTTAAATATCCAGGTGCCAAATCTTTGGATGAATACCTTGCAGAAGTTGACGAGTGGATTACCCCGAGCGTGGTCGAATGCTATGGCGCTAATATCATATATTACAGATGTTATAGATATTATAAAATAAATATTTTATCGCGATATAATGGCATTTCTTTCCTCTATACCCAGGTGCCAAATCGTTGGATGACTACCTATTAGAGGTTGACGAGTGGATTTCCCCAAGCACTGTCGAATGCTACGGGGCTCTGCAGAATCTGTTCCGCGACATACAGTTCTTTGGAGAAATGCCTGATACGGTGGAAGCCTTTAAACGTATGATGGATGTCTTTACAGAGATGGGACTGTTTGAGTTGCTGTCTGATTTTCCATACTCCTTTGAATGAATTTTGCTTTTGGTTATTTTTGGATTTGATTGTGAGTATAAAAGTGTTCAATGGCAAATTTTGAACCAATTTATAGAAGCGAATATCGCTAGATGTACCTTTTGACTTTCCATGCTACGTTGAATGTATACGTCTGGTTTGCTTTTGTTAATTTTGGATTTGAATGTGGATAAAATTGTTCAATGTTCTAAATAGAAATTATAGAGGTGCATTTCGCTAAATATATCTAAATGACTTTTAATGGATAATGAGTAAATTATACGAATATACTAAAAGACGTCTCATGTTGGTGTCCGGCGCACGAAAATTCTTCTTCTTCTTCTTTTGGATTTATTTTTGAAACATGCCTATCGCAAGAATAATTATATCACATAAATCTTAATAAAGAAAAATAGAAGCCTTTAAGTTTTCGCGTTTGAATTATATTTATCATTTTATAACACCATTCAAATGGCATTTGGTTTCAGCCAATACAATAATTATTAAACACATTTTCAAGTATCCAAAACTCCCATGGGTGCATATTCAACAAAAAATACACCAGAGCATGTGTACATTGTATATAAAAGAGAAAAAATATATAAAAAGTGATCATTATTCGTTATGAGCATTATAGAAATCATCACAGAGTTTCATGAACAGAGGAGACGGCCACGAATCTTATTTTATTTACAGGGCATGAACAATGATCGATTATTTTTATCATTCAATAACATTTAATCACGCTTACTCTTAGACCGCTCAGACCGAAAACACAACATAACACAGCACATCTTCATAACATATACAACCAACCCCACAATAACGCACATTACCCCAATAATATCCAACATCCAGAACTTATACCAAGGCATCTCCAAATAGTACGGCTTTAAATGGTCACTCCCGTGATGCAACACATGCTCAATCCCAAACGCAGCTGTATTTTGAGGCGATGGCAGCGAATGCAGTACCTTTGAACATTTCTGCGACGTCTCATAATACGTTTGATTATTCAACAACGTATTGAGCTTTTGTTTGAATTCATCCTTATCAAAGTGATGTGGATCTAGGATTAAGCCATAACCCTTTCGTTCAGCCCGCCGTGCGTTATAGAATTGATCGGCCATTCCCGGCATCATCAACATAGGGATACCGTGGTACACCGCCTCGGTTTGACCGTTGGCACCGCAATGCGTTATGAACAGCTTGGTATTGGGATGGGCTAGGAGATCGTTCTGTGGCAGCCATTTCTGTATACGTACATTTTTGGGCACTGATTTAGGGACATCACCATCATGACGTAGAATGACCTTTTGTTTGAGTCCTTTGAAAACGGCCAACATGGGTTCCAGTAATTCCATTTCGATGCGTTTTCGCCCAGATCCGAACGACAATACGATGGCTCCATGTTTGGCGCTATCCATGAATTCTTGCAGTTCCTTAGCTAATGGATCAGGATTCTTTGCGCCTAAACCGCCAATGAACTGATAGTGCGGCGCCGAAATGCGATGTGCATCTGTGCATATGACATCATTCAAAATCAGGTAAATTTCAGATTTGTGATGAAGCTTCTCAAATCCAATGTTTTCTCTTTCCGGAACGAGCTCATCAAATAGCGAATCATAAACACTGGTTACATAAGACGGGGGCTCGGCGAACAGTTGAATCAGAAGCCATGCAACGGTATTCATAAATCTCTCCATGAACGTCGAATCTTGATCCAATAGAAACAGTCCTTGTTTGCCTTCCACTGATGGTAGCGCCGGTATTTTCGCTTCCCACGGCTGATGCAGAATACTCACACTCACAAATGGGACACCCAACTTATACGGTAGCAACAGTTTGGTTCTTCCAACTGCTGTCCCTTCAATTAACACCAAATCATATCCATTGCCCTTCAATTCCCTCATCATTGCATTATCAGCAAACAGTTCCCTAACGTGTTCCTGCGCTGTCCGAAGTAACCGACTCGCATAATCGTATTGTGCCGTCAACCCTCCGTGCGTCGCAGCTTCGAACGCCGTGTGATCCAGACTATGCTCATAGTGACGGACGATTCCATGGATACCACGTTTGGTTGCTAAGTGCTGCGATCGGTCGGCCACAATGATGTCGACGTTGTGGCCGCGGTTCATCAGTTCTTCGCCGATTATGGAGAAGGCGTTGACATGGGCAAGGTGGTCGAAGGGGTATAAGAGGATGCGGAAGGCCATGCATGGAAATGTAAATGGTAATATGCAGTATAATGTGTTGTTTGGATTATTTTGCATATTTTGTATTTTAAATCGGTTGTAAAATGGTGTTTGATGGTTTATCATGGGGTTACTCTTGCAATTATATAGCATAAATAGGAAAATTATTTATAGTAGATATTGGGTATTAAAACAAAATATACGGAAACGATTAATATGGACTTTAATCGTTTTAAATTGGTGACATCGAATTGTTTTATATTTATTCATGCAACACAGCCTAAACTGTAAGAAAGATATAAACGTAAATGATCAGAAACTATTTGAAGGTCAGGGTAAAATTTCCCTAAGGTCAATCAAATAATTATTATGTGTTGCTTTTAAATTCATTAGATAAATGCCATCCAATTATACTTCTTATTACAGGATGCAATTGTTATTGTTATATTGTTATTGTATAACTTGTAAGTGCATGCCATACATTGTTAAGCTAGCATTTCAAATACGATCGGCAATAAAGTTAATATAAAGGAATCCAAATACCTTGATTTTACAAAATGAAGTTCATCGATCCATCTAATTTGTTAACTTTATTTATTTCCATCTGTTCAATTGTTCTTGACTGTTATTTCACTTGTTATATAAAGTGAGTTCATGAGTCAAATCAATGTCAAGATGATATATGTGATACTTGTAGTGACCGTTATTGAACTCTAAGAGACAAAACAGCTTAAGAACACCACAATTATTAAAATAACTAAGATAACTATGTTTTATAAATACTTCAAACAAGTGATAATGAGAAATGTTAGTAATATATAGTTAGAGCTAAAGATAGTAGTTTTAAAAGTAAAGAAGATGAGAGTAATAAGGTGTTTCCTAAATATTCTAACTAGCGGAGGTCTCGAGAATTGTCCAAATGTTATTTTTTCTCATATGAAACATACATAATCATTGATCCGTATATGTACATTGATTAAGGATAATCATGTGAATGTATGTAAACGTAAGAGTGTCCGCCTTTGGTGACCTCGTCAAGAGATGCAATCATCTCCAAAAAAAACAACTCCTCTCAAGCCAATCATCTACCTCCTTAGCTATATATTGAGTGTATTTATATTGCAAACTCATTTTGACATAATGCTTATTTTATTTACTTTATAGACAATGACTGTGATGAATTGATGTATTATGTTATGCAATAAATGATAATTCAACAATGTGAGCGTGCGGATGTGTGCAAAATGCAGGCGGTTTTTATCATTTCAATTTCATATGTGTAGAGATTATAACGACTATTATAAGCCAGCACCCTGAAGCCACTGCAAATCGCGTCCAACTTTTGATTTTCAAGTCTAATCATAAGCTCAGGTGGCTATTCGTGGTCAACCATTATACAACAAAAGCTGGTATTTAGTGGGAATAGTGATTAATCAACCTGGAATAATGAACCGAAGATGACCAACTACGGAGGAATGCAAATATTATAACGAAATCGAAGTAATGATAAGGTGATAATTTCTGAGTCAGCGAAATTAAATGAACAAATTTAAAACCTTAATATTTTGATGTAGTAAGTGTTAGAAAATTCAGGCGTACATTTTATTTAGGCGAAAAGAAAACCTGCTAAACATAAAATACACTTTTTCACATATCGTCATACTAATGCCACACAAATACTTATTTTAGAAGAAAACTGTACATTAATGCAAACATAAATTATGCGAAGTAAAGAATAAAACAACCGGTATAACTATTTATTTGATATTTCAATTCGTACATGTACGTATGAAGTATATCAACTCGAAAAGAGATGGTTCTTACTCAATTTAGTTTGCAGGAGGACCTTGTTACAATGTCTATAATGTAATATTTCTGAAAAAAAACCTTCTCGACAAGACACGTCTTAACGACGCCTAATCACGTATTTTACGTCCGTATACGTCAAT
The DNA here is from genome assembly GCA_001703475.1 of Hydroides elegans. Lineage (NCBI taxonomy): Eukaryota > Metazoa > Annelida > Polychaeta > Sabellida > Serpulidae > Hydroides > Hydroides elegans. The sequence goes on from LQRL01122652.1 coordinate 51,616, forward strand.
AGGACGTTCTTAAGAGAGTGTACCTTTGTATCGTTGCGTAGAATAAGCGACTTTATTAGGTCAGATTTTGCCATGCTATTTTAGTGACGCCTGTCCCCGAGCGACAATGCATAATATTCAAAAACGTATATATATAACGTTTACATTTATATAACGTTCATAAGAACCGATAATAACGTCATCCAGTCGAGTGGAAATACAACCATTTCGATTGTTTTAGGATAATATGTACATAAGCGATAAAGTTTTAAAAGTGTTTCTTTCGCAATTTCCTTACACATCTTTCCTTGTCTTATAAATTTTGTACAGCAGAGATGTCACTTTATATAGAAGATATGAATATAATGTAATTTTCTTTATACCTTGTGTCAAGGTCCAACTCATAGCTGTATTCTTATAATTTTATTTTCTAACACATATAGAACTTGATGCTTTTAATTATTCAATTAATCAGATAGGGAATATTCCAACCAAAACGCAAATGTCTTTCAAGCACAACCCAAACGTTGCTTATAAACACTTAATTTGCATGGATGGTCCTGAACGATATGCTGACTAGATTGTTCAATGATGTTTTAACATAGGTCGTGGGTTCGAACCCCATGAGATCCGATGTTATGAGCTTTCCATATCCCCGTTTGGCTGCATCCCTTGCTTGGCCATGCATGCGTTCATCCGCATAGCTTCAGTCTAGAAAAGGTTTATAACAAAATGTATTTATCTTTATTTATTGTATTTATTATTACCATTATTATTACCATTATGATACTGCCGACATAAATAGGGATTAAATAAATGATGGCGCAATGAGAGGGTGAGCCTAAAACAAGAATAACTATTATAGCAATAATTCAATAAATCTGCCCTCAAAGTGATTTATTCACAATCATTAAAGATTTGGGCCCCCATCTTCCTTCCACTAGCCCCTAGATTTTGCCTCCGTGTTTAGTTTTTTCCATCTCTCTCTCGCCCCCTCCCCTCCTTTCGTCTACATTTTCATTTCCCTGACACCATATCCCCTGCATCCCCGTACCATATTCCTGTTTTCATACACAGATCCATATCACCCCAGTGTTACCTGCATAATTTGGTTGATGGCGTATATCGCTTCGGGATCATATTCTGAGCAGTCGCCCAAAAGACCGGGATCCGCTCGCTTGTCCATGTTTCCCCATTTGCCTGAAAAGCGAAAAACAGCCAAAAGTGATAGGTAAGTTGGAAAGCAAAAAATTACATATAGTTTAATTGTAGCTTCAGGTCGTTAAAAATTAATGCATGCATTAACATATTTCTAGCTACATATGAGGGCACGGTCATCACGATCAGCGAAAATATTAAAAACAAAGCAGTGGCCATTTTAATTTCTCAGTTGTATTAGAAACAATCTAGCGGACGATGGATACACATTTACATTGATTGCGTTCTTAAAAAATAAGTTCATTTTTCACTTTATAAGCTTCGTTGAATTTTACACTGATGTAACAATTATGTAACTCATAATTAAAATGCTTCCTCTTTTCAATTTACTACTCTCAAACAATTACGACATCCTCTTTCATCTGAAATGAAAATGATATTTTAGGCATATAAGGAAATGTCAAATGTTTTCCTCCTACAAATTCACCTTTTGATTCACAGCAACAATTTCCCTTTCCTATTAATGAACACAGAGTAACAAAACAGAGATTGTTTTTTATTCTATTAATCCAATAATTGCTCATTATGCCTTGCGATGGCTTTATTTATTGCTATAAATACGTCATTGTTTTGTTTAAGAATGTACACTAATAATAGTTTTTTTTTAAGAGAATTCAGGAAAATGTTTGCCCCCAAAGGCACCACAACGGAGGAACGAATACCAAGCTAGCCCTTATATTGCATTGTATATCACATCCAAAACAAAATAGGTTGCCATGTGTAGCCTGGTGACCTAATTATTTCACAGCTGAGTTCCTAAAAATGCCTTTGAGGGAAATTTGAGATTTAATGCACCAAAGCGACACATTGACGTGAAACAAAATAAAGTCAATATTTGTGCCAACAATGGTATTTTTGTTTATGATACAACCATATTTTCACATGAACAGTTTTGATGTTTGGGTGTGGGGTTACTCAGTCTGTTAATCTATTGTTTGAATTTATTGCACGTACCGTCATCGTAATAGGAACAATTATGAAAATACAACCTATAAAAACTCTATATTTGTGCGTTCGCTTTTGTTTTAGACTATCGCATCGTAATATATGTAATAAATATATAATAACATTACAACTTGTCTTTATCATATGGGTCGCGGACAGTAGTGGCTTTCCGGTAAATATCACCAGGTCATTAACCCGAGTAATATGGACTGCTTGCGTAGTTATGTAGTAATATATATTTATTTTCATTTATTGTTAACCGGTCCTTGCCGGTTGGTAAGCGGAGAACCGAAAGCATATTCTTACCTGGAAGACAGACATGGTCTTTTTCACTTTTTTTCACATAGTACAATTGGATACTGCATTTCTTTCTTTGCAGTATGCATCTGGACCCATATTCTCCGCTATAACCTTTACCTTAAACTTATAGCTTTTTTCCATCCTTTAACATCGATTTTAAGGGTAAGGTTAAGCTTAAGTGGAACGGAGAATATGAGTCCTGGTCTCTACCTTTCTCTAAAGTCGTCTTTTCGGCCTGCTTTCACAGGATACAGTAAAAAACGGTTGTGGGTTTTATATATTCTTTATAGGTTAAACAGTTAAAACCACTTCCAATTGGACTATCGTAAGAACAGTCTTTCGTTTAAAAATTTGCGTTTATGCATATCGATGTTTTTTTCGTTTATTCGTTTCTCGTTTATTCGTATGGAATTTGTTTGTTTTTATTAAATTCGTTTGTTCGTTTTTCTTTTACTTATTTACGATTAAGGTATTTATGTTCGTTTATTCGTTTCTTTGTATCAAATTCGTTTATTCGTATCAAATCAATCTATTCATATCATTTCTTTTTATTTCTTTCAAAGTCGTTTGTTCATTGTTTGTATCAAAATGTTCGTTTATTCGTATCAAAATTTCCGTTGATTCGTTTCAGTTGCCCGATAAGAGATGGTTTTAAGAAGGGCACCCCACGACCAAATTTTGAAAAAAGTGTCAATATGAGCATTAAACCACTTAATACATTGAAATATACAATAAATAATCAAATTTAGAAAAATGTTTTTTTTTACAAAAGGTGTTCCTATATTTGTAGCTAGCTTGGCTCATTGCACTCATCTAGCTACCTACAATCCGAAGAGGAACACCTTTCATAAAACATGAAAATTGTAATTTCTATATACATGACAAATTTTCACTTATATTTTAGTTTATCTTGCCTACCTACATATTTCTGCATAAAATTAAAATCAAATTTGTCAAAATAATTGGCAAAAATAGAGATGATTTTAAAAGGTGTTCCTGAAATTCCTGTAGCTAGAAGACCATTTTCGAAAGTTTGTAGCTAGATCGATTTTGAAAAGGAACACCTTTTTTGAGGAACACCTCGTGGTGTGCTCTTCTTTTAACTGTACGTCTTAGAAATTTGTATTTGCCCTTACCTGGAAGACTGAATCGGAAGGCGCCCCTCTTGTTGTTGGCCCATTTGCCTGGCAACGCGAAGCTGAATTTCGCCGACGCCTCTTGAGTGACAAAGGACAGCGCCACGGCTGCCAGGAAGATCACCAGGCACGAACAGTGCATTTTTGTATTGTGGGTGGTTAGGTATTTGATAGGTAGAAAAGGGACAAAATTCGTCGTTTGGTCGCTCTTTTTTAACCTCTTTAAGTATCTGCAAGAGAAAATATAAATCATTAGCTTTTGAAAATCGCGTTACATCAGGAAGATCACGAGCCACGAACAGTGCATTTTGGGAAGTGAAGATGATCGGTTTTTAATTGGTTTGAAGAAAATTGGATCGAAGTTCGTCGTTAGGCAGCTTCTTTATTTGCTCTTAAAGTACCTGCAAGTGACAATTGGAATATAGTTAACTTACAAAATTGCATTACTTCAAGCCACGAACAGTGCATTTTGGGAGGAGAAGATGGTTGTGTTTGTAGTTTAGATTGGTAGAAATTGCGGAATAGTTGTCGTTTTGTTGCTAGTTTCTAAGGTCTTCACGAATCTGCAAGATAAAAAAAAATGACATTAAAAATCGCTTCAACTTCACGAGGAAAATCACGAGCCAAGAACAGTACATTTTGCGGAGTAGATTGTTGTTTTTGTATTGGCGGAAGTCGGGAAAAAATTGTGGTTTGGTCGCTCTTGTCTCTGTTTCTCAAGTATCTGTAAGAGAAAACATAAATATGATACACGTCTGCCAGGAAAAGCCCAAGACACGAACTATGAATTTTATGAGAGAACGATACTGTAGTTGCTTTTTATGTTCAGTTGGTAGAAAATTGGGAAACATTTGTCGTTTTGTCGTTCGTTTCCAAGGTCTTCCATAATCTGCAAGATAAAATAAAAATAATATTAAAGAATCGCGTAACTTCAGGAAGATTTCAAGCCACGAACAGTACATTTTCGGAGGTAAATATTTTATTGATTTCGGCGCTTAGTGGATGTCTCTTTCATTCTTGGATCTGCAAGTGTCTGAAAATGCAAACATGAATATTATTAGTTTAAAATGGCGTTTCGTCTGGTAATATGTACTGCAGAAATGTCTTAACAACAGACAACCTCCTCAAATGTTGCAAATGCTTGATAGGATATGCGCTATAGACATATAAATGTTATATCTGAAAAGTTGATAACATTGAATCGCATGGACTTCTTTCATAATAGAATTTTATAAGATTATTCATATATGAATATTTTCATAGTATTTTTTTTACTTTTTCTGTGCACGAATATTTTAAATCCTCGCATTAAAAATGTACCAACGAAGACAAAAACACAAATCATCGCGATAACGATGTTAAGAGCATCCCTTAAGTGCACAGTTCATGGGGTTTTGACGGTTGATTTATTATGTGCTGCTGTATAATAGTTGGTGTATTGCATTAAATGTTGCAAACTTATTACATTATTATTAGCCATTATGTCAAGATTAAAAACTCATCTTAGCATGGCCCATTGGTCATACAGTTAGGAATCACACTTTGGATTTGGCGGTGTTAACTTACTCAATTGAAAGGCTCTCTGCATTATAACGATTTTCAAAAGCCAGATACATTTTGTAATATTATGAAAATTTGAAACATTTTTTTAAAAGAGTTATGAAGCTTTCATGAATTGTTGAAGTGCTAAATATACATAAACCTTTTTCTTTACTTTTCCCAAAATCAAAGGCCAGCTTGAAAACATAATTTAGTTTTTCATGCGCGTTGCACTTTTCATGTTTTACCAACTCCCACTCAACCATTAATGCTATTTAATAAAACCCTGGATAAAAAATCATACTCAGTTTCTCATCAAAGGGAAATGTTATAAAGTTACCCATGGGTGTTCCCCTAATAATTGAGGTAATCTAAAGTTTTAATAGTATGCAGTTTTTGCCGAACGCCTATGTTGTATAAACACGGTTTTTAATTAAAAGTCGTCGCGGATGCAGACATCTTAATTTAGTCATCATGGAAACAGTTTTAAAATAAAGAGGAAATGTTTTGAAGGGATGCAAAGAAATAAAGACCTGTCTGCAACGCTAATTTGTGAAAGAAATTGTTATCACAACCAGAATTACATCTAATTTATTTATAGTCGATATAATAGAATAAAACATGTACCACAATTATCACTCGCATGTTAATTCCATATGATTTCAATGTTTTTGATACATGTGAAAAAAAATCTACAATAAAAGTACTAGGAATGTTCTTTTTAATATTATCTCATAGAAAATAACTAACAAGTGTTAAGCATGTCTTTGAGAAGGTGAGCTTATCGTGTTTTGCCTCAAGTGCAAATTGTATGATTTCACAAATGAAAAACCCCTCTTCATTTTTCGTTCAACAGTTTAAACCGCTACTAACGTGACACACTTGTTAGAAATCATTCGTGCGAACAAAATTTGAGTTTTATCTTGTGAAATATTAAGTAGCATCCTTCCCTCGTTATATACTTTACATCGAGTAGTGTGTATCGTGCGAGTACTAATCGTGTATTGTTTTCGTGTATGATATGTCGTTAATCGTATCTTATCGTTGGTTCCGCGCACTAACAGATTTGCTAATTCTTAATATTTCATTATCCTACTCGTTTTAGCTAGTACATGTACGTCAGGAGTCTGTTTACAGTGGTGCGTGATTCTAACTTCTCTTTCTCCCTATCGGTTTAGCGTTTAACGTTCAATCATAAGGGTTCATTGGTTAGCGTTTATTTTAAGTTGGTTTGGGTGGGGATAAAAGCTAAACGTTAAACGCTAAACAATAAACATAAAACCCTAAACGCAAAACGATAAACAGAAAGATAAGTTAGAAACGTGCGCTTCTGTATCTGCATGTGAGGTTGAATATATTCGATCAAGTTTAATAAATTGATAGATCATTAGGTACATGGACCAACGTGATATCGCAAAACAACATCAAACCATGCTTCTACTTAATATCACTTTGAAAAGAGTCCGCAGTGTTTTTGAATCAGTTAAACATCACATAATAACGAAACCTCACCAAAACACAATTGAAGGGCTTAGTGCACAAACCTGTTTAGTTAAAAAAACATGTTTTTCTAAAAATTGTACCAAATTGATTCCCATACCATACTGAATCATGATATATAAGCAAAACAACAAAAAAAAATGATAAAAACTCGTTTTTCCCAGTGCAAAAATCTGTTTAACTAGGACTTTTTCAACAGAAAAATATATAAACATGTCTTTCGAAATAAACGAGTTTGTTCACACATTACCCGTCGAATATTTGTTTCACAAAACCTGTCTTTCAAAAAAACAGGTTCGTTATCAATATTGACGAAGGCGTTTATAGCAAGTTTGTTTAGAAAAACATATTTTAAAAGCGTCGCTCACATATGTAATAAAATGTTTAATGCAATAAACATGTGTAAATGAAAACGTCGCACATGTTTTGTTAAAAGAACATGTTGGTAATGCAATAAACATGTGTAAATGAAAACGTCGCAAACATGTTTTGTTAAAAAACATGTAGGTATTTACTCAAACAGATTTTTGATTAGACATGTTCATTCATTTGACATTGAAAATGACTAAACATGTTTATTGCATTTAGCGGGCTTTTAAAATGGAAATTATCCATTATTTCAAAGATATTATATATAATTTGTATTATTAGTACACATAGTTGTTTTAAATCATTATCATAACATATAGTTAAAATATGATGCAATTTGATAAACAAATAACCCCGTCAATGCAAAATTCGGTATTGAAACTTCAAAGCTTATTTTCTCAAAACTCAAAATTTGCACTAAACAGGTTTGTGCACTAAGCCCTTCAATTTTAATCAACAGGTCCGCTATATAACCCCTTTACATGCGATGCATATCCATTTCCAAGAAGAAAGGAAGACTCATTATTGAGGAAGGAGTATTGTAATTTGAGCGTTAATAGCAGCTTCTTTTGATATACGTGTTTTACTCTCAATGTGAGAGTCAAAGTAAATGAGCCCTCAGTTGCTTTCGGATGAAAATGAAGGGTGCTTGTCCCAGTTACTGTTCATACCATAATATCACTGAAATGGACTTGTAAGAATGGTGACCCAAGGAAATAACTGTACATGCAGGGGCGCGCCAAGGGCGCCAATTGTATTGCGAACGGGTACTGCAAACGGGTGCGTCTACTCAATTTCTTAGTACTTGTATAACAAATAAGAGAGAACGACGCGAGCCCCCTTTTAATCCGCACCTGCCGTGTGAATAACTATTATCAACAATGATATTTATAAATTTGAGAGTAATATAATTATTTGATGAAATATATATATAAAAAGCTAAAATTTCAATAAAGTATTTTTGTAGTATATTTCGGGATTTTTTAAGGCGCAACTTATTTCGATGACTAATATGGAAAATGTAAATATTTTGATAAAAAAAAAAATAGGTCCCTTTTGCTTGTATCAAAACTATTTCCGTTATTTGTCTGATCATAAATGGTTTATTTTAATTTATCAATTGTCATTGAACATCAAACTACCCAAATTTGTTTGTTTTCCCCCTGTTACTCTACTGAAAACATGCAGAGAGGGATGCTCCAATTCTTTAGAATAGAAATCAACCTGTTCTATTTAGGGTGTGGCCACCTTAAAAACTAGCCTTCGAACCTAGTTTCAAACCATTTAAGGTCATGCCAACAAAAATTCATATTCAATTAAACCACCCTTAAATCACCTTAAAATTTGCTTCAAACCAGCTTCAAACTTGTGTAAATATGATTTGCGCATTTGGTTTGAGTAGGTTTGAAGGTGGTTTGAAGCATAGTTTATAAACGCTTCAAAGCAAAAATATCTTCTGTGGTATCGGAACCATGACATTAAGTTTCTTGGCAGTTTTGAATCAGTCTTGGATCAAATTAAATGCTAAAAATAAATGAGAAAAGAGCAATTTCTAATGAAATTCAATGCATTGAATGTTCAAATATAGGTTCGTCCAAATCATATTATGATGGGGCTATTTGTTTTTATATATGACTTTTACCTCATTTGACTATAAGGTTGATATGTTTCTTAAAGGTTAGATAAGTTACTCTTATATCAAAATGGATGCTATAGAAACGAAGGAAAATAGTTGGAACCCTTTTACGATACACATTATGTTTTGGGAGACCCTTTTTATAACAAGAATATTTAAGAATGATAGAGACCTCGATTAAAAAAGGAGGACACATTTTTGATAACATTGAAATGGTTAAATGGCAAATGGTTATTCCCACAATGAAACTTTTTTCCGTTAAAATCACCTTGTTTCGTTTAAATTATCTTGTCCCAACATCGGTTTGGCTGAGAAATGTTGATATTGTTTTTATGAGATACTTCAGCTCTGATTAATCAATATCAGTAATTGGAATTTGGGTATAGTTTGTATATTCAAAATTATAAAAATCAGTGAACTAAAATTGAAAGTCATTGGATTTTACCAAAATTATATATTATATACAAGTTTATTTATAAGGACAAATTTGCATCGAGGTATAATGGTGCTGTCAGCGGCCCTTTGCGTCTCCGCCTGCGGAATTAAAATTGATGTAAAGAATAGTAATCCCTGCGGTTTTAATTCCGCTGGGATTACTGTATTTCATACCAAATCAAATTCCGCAGACTCAAACGAAAAGTGCCGCTAACAGTATCATAAGGCAGTTTTGTTCATAAAGTGGAGAATAAATAATAAGCGTGGCTCAAACTTATTTTCTTAATTACCATTTATTTTTGCAAATATTGAATTAAAATATTCAAGGTACCTGTACATTCACAAATCTGTATTTTTATGTTAAATAGAAGTTAAAATGTAATCCAATTTAGCTTATATCACACTTTAATACTCTAACCATTAACTATTACTTACCCTTTCTCAAGCGTTTATATCGGCCTTTTAAATAAACTTCCAAGATGTAACACTATTTTGATGAATAATCCTTTAGTTGAAGATAATCGTTTTGAATTATGTTTCACTAAGAAAATATGCCAGTTACTCAATATCGATCACCCTGTGTGAAAATATTTTTGCAGAAAAAGTGTAGTAATTTCTTGCATCAAGACAACACACCTTTATGAGCAATATGCAAAAATCACTTTTGTAAAACCTTAACCCCACTATTTACAAAATATCTTTAAAGGCTACTTCAAGAAGTACAGCTAGGGGTTATATAGCAAAACGGTGTCCCTTTACTCCCTCTCGCCAACCTCTGGTTTCGGTTAAACGGCCCCTATACCCGGAGAGAGAACGGGAGAGACCTCACCTTAACAAGGGGGACCTTACTTTACATGGAAATTGCCCTCTTTTACGGCAAAATTATATTCCTACAGGGGGCGTTTTATCACTATACACGCCTTGGACAAACAAGGCACAATCAGAATGGATGGTATGCTGTATATAGGCAAATGTGACAGAGTCAATGTTGAAAACATATTTTCTAATCACAAACTGGTTAAAGAACTGTTTTACATACCAGACCTTACGCACAAGGAGTTTAAGGTGCGTTCATCGGACGTGACGCAAACGCAGACATATGTATAAAATATATTCAACTGATTCAGCTGGGTTTTCTGTATTTTATACCAATCTCTGCCTTTATTGTTGAAATCCCATTTGCCGATGAACGCACCCCTAGAAAATAAGAATGAAGAAATAACTCTGTATTCAAGAATGACAGACAAGTTTGACTATTTCGGAATGATCTTTGGTGCACTGCGTAGGTGTGAAATGTATCGAGTAACATGGGATGAGCAAGAAACTTGCACACAAATACGGATTTTTTATTTAAACAAAAATACAACTAGCTTCGTTAACTAGATTTCTTGTCTTCCTAATCACAATACTTTTTACTAAATTCACTGAATTTAGTTCGTAATCAGCTTCATATTCAGCGGCATTAATATTCCCGATTTTGAATATATATTTTAAGGTATAAAAACAGTATATATGGATTTACAAATGAGTGGTTGAACATTCTTAATCATAACAAGATACAGACGGCAAATCATTGTCAAAGATACTTTTCCATTCATTAAGTAGTCAAAATGCAAGCGAATTATAAAGTCAATCGGGACGGTAGTTTGCAATAATCTACATAAACGCAAAGACCCAGATCCACAATAAAATAAATCGGGATGCCCCGATCTATAATGTGTAATAGCAAAATGGGTACCCGTCCCGTTGCTCTTTCAAATGGCCATCTCCCGTCGCTTTCTGGTGCCTGATGAGGAAATGGTCAACATGAAATTAATATTAATTCAATAAATACAGGATCGATTTACATTACATGGGACATGCTTGCCGTTTTAGGGTCGTAGTCATTTGATTCGATCGTGTATTTGTTGTCCATATTTTTTATTATAATTTATTTATTTTGATAAATATTAAATATTAGTTTCTAGTATAACATGATACAAATATAATAAATACTATATTTGATGTCGTAATTTTCGTTTAAACAAATTACCAATAATGGTAAATATATTCAAAGTGCTGTTAATTTACAGTAATGACGATTCAGTTATAGTTTACAGTAAGTATATTAAAGGTGTAGACACATTGGATGAAACAACCATTTTGGATGAAACAACCATATGAAACAACCATTTGCATAAGCGTTATTTTTTTCATAAATTATTTGCTAAATATTAGTCGTTTGTTTATGTAAATCTGTAAGTGTTGATATGAATTCTTGATACAAACAAATTCAAAACGTAATAATCACAAAGAAAAGAACCAAGCAATTGTTCTCTAATTGTTCTAAATCGCTAATGTTACGTAATAATTATAAACGTCACACTTGAAAATGAAGTGGCCCAGACATCCATTGGAAGGTGTGTCCCTTTACGAAACGCCAAAAAATGGTTGTTTCTAAAAGGAACCAACCATCGGAAAAATGGTTGTTTCATCCTATGTGTCTACACCTTTATTCTCAATAATTATTACGAAAACAAAGAAATGAGCAAAAATAATTTCATGAAATTCGTCAAATCTCCAAGCTAGAAAGTATTCCTCTCTAAATTATCAAGCCAGCTGGGATTTTCAGGGGAAACGCCTTTTATGAGTTGCTCTTCTCTAGAAGTTGTTTACCAGATGGGTCATGGCGAATTCCGTCAAAATGGCTATTGTCTCTTTGAGACCTTGGCTCTATATGTCCGTCCCTAATCAGCCAGTTTGTATTCATTTTACACTCGTCCTATTACTTTTCTTTCGCCTTGCTCTAGACTATCTGTTCTTAATCAGTTTGTTCTCGTTTTAATGTGGGCCAAGGTTTAACATATACTATATTCGGTTAAAAAATGGAAATATACAAAAATGAAAGAAAGAAATGAGATTTAAATCATAAAACGGGATTTCTCAATAAACACAACTATTCATAGAATTCGATGAGGCATAATCTCAATAAGACAACAGTTTTTAAAAAGGGATCACCCAGATATCGACAATTACCTGTATATAACATCCATTAAAGAAGCGATCATAAAAAAAAACGAAATTGTGTTTTTCAAAACAACAATGTTTTGACGGAAGTCTGGCTTAAGGGTCTATAGCGGCGTTATTGGATATTAGATTATCGGCCCGGGGCCGCAGGCCCCGTGCCTTTATACAACTCACATGCCCAATCCTATTACTGCTAAAATTTACTTCCGGTTGAGCTTGGGTAATTACCACGTGGTGATTATGTAGTTTTTCGCAATTAATTTCACGCATATGTTTTTATCAAATATATGCAAGATGTGAAGATATTTAAAGCATCATTTTATATTTTTTATCATAATGCGTTGTGTTATCCAATTTCTTGAGCCATACAGAAATCATTAAATAGTATGCGTACATATAATTTTGATACAATTTTTAATCGTTTGAAATGGGCGATAAAATATAAGCTCCACTTCGAAATCTTAATAACCGTCATGTGGGTATCTAACCTATTTCAAAACATTAGTTATAGTAATCAAACCACCAACAGCGAAACGAAAATGGAGAAAAATGCATAGCAAGTGATAAAATCGTATTTTAAAGAAATCGAATGGAATTTGCTTGGTAACAAGAATCGACGTTATTTTACATTGCGCAAAATAATTGTTACGTCATACACGAAGCAAGTGGCAATTGACATCTTAAATAGCAGGTGGAAACCAAAGTGCTTAGGCAATTCAGTTAACTCAAAGATACAAAAGAAAAATGGAGATTTAAATGTTAGAATAAACAATATGTAATATTTTTAACCGAATTAGTAAAATTACATATACGTATACGAACATATAAATATTTCTTTGACAGTATCTTGCATCACCTTTAGTTTTTCATTAAATTTATTTGAATTGTTAAGCAGCAAATCACAAAATTATTACTCATTATCTTTTGGTTGCGAATGCTGAATAAGGGTGTGTTTATAATTTTGGTCTGCTCGCGATTTTTCCAACGCGTTTTTTATCCTTAAAATGCGTATAAAATTGTTATTTCTCATAAACACTTGTTTTTAGTGACTCTATAGGTTGTTGATATGATAGACTTTTGTTCACAACTTGAAAAAATCGGAAATTTACTCAGAAAATTAGATTTTTTAGCACCTTTTGTCTAAAAATCTCTTGGAACCAGGCGATTTTACCAGATGACCACGAGATTCTGACATTTTTTTACTTTTTACGATAAAAATATTAGATAGTGGGGGATTTTTTTGAATGGACGGTTTATCTTATAGTTAATGTGTAAACGGATATATATAGCAGCATAATTGTTTATTTATTAAAACTGTATGATTTTAGAACTGGTTTTTGTAAAATAAAACGCCTGTCTGATTTTTGCTCAAACCGTTTATAATTTTTTCGCGAGGCGATTTTCAATGTTTTTCCTTTGTTTGGGTTTTTATCCTTTTTGGTCCGTAGTTTTGGTCCTTTTAGCATTCAAAGTACATTTAACATTTAATTCATATTCCGTTTTTGGTAAGTATGTGCAACAGGTC
>LQRL01122652.1:65403-79910 GCA_001703475.1 Hydroides elegans
GTGAATGCATTAAATCTTTGCAAAGATGATAAAAACGTGATGATTGACAACAATGATATTTGGATCACATTGTTTATGACTATTTACAAGTATACATTTTACATGCGTACCCACTCGGCAAAGACACGTCCTTATCATGTCCCCTCGACGTCTTTACATGACGTCCTATTTCATTCCTCTACTGGGCCTGTATGAAAGTTTGCCGGACGTAATTTTTTAGACGTCGCATCGCCGTCCATATCGGACATCCAAAGGACGTGCGTGAAAAACGTCCGCAAAGACTAAAAATACGACGTCCTATACTGGTCCGTGAAGGGACGATTAAAGGACGGACCTATATCGGACGTAATATTTATTACACGGACATTTTTATCTAAATATCAAAATCATTTTATACATAAATATCATATATTTACTTTTTTGAGGAATATGATAGATATTCAACTGGACTATCATATTCCATTTCGAAATCAAAACATTTCCTATTATAAGTGGTCAAAAATCAAAATTTTCAATTTTCGGAGGGGTATTCGCAATGCTCTTAAACAATAAGTGCTTTCCGTAAGTTCGACTTTTAGTGAAGTCCTAAGAACGTCAGATTACGTCCCGACCAAAATATATCGTCCACTCCACGTCATATTGGTACGTCAAGGGGACGTCAAAATTGCAACGTCATTAGAACGCCTATAATAGCACGTCCTTACAACGTCTGATTATTGACGTACTCTGGAAGTGTAAATATGTCATGTCACGAAAAATTCGTCCCATTGACGTCATTTTATGACATAGCTGGGACGTCTCGTTTTTAACATCTTAGCGACGTCCTTATTGCGTCGCGGACGTCGGGACGTAAAACAACATGATTAGGACGTCCTGAGGATGTTGTTTGCCGAGTGGGTACACGTATTTCACACATTCCTCAATATTCCTTTATAATATATTTGCAATACACATTGAATCTGTAAACATAAAAGTACATGTAGTATTGTATGGAAACCTTTTCATGTTTACTTGTTTACATGTTTTTATATATTGTGTCAATATGGCACCGAAAACCTCGGCAACGAAAACTATTAAGTTAAAAAAAACTTCAAAAAGAAAAGTTTTTTTTGTACAAAAAATACCTGGACTTTACGAACCAAAAAAGAAAAAGCATTCAGATAAGCAATATCTACCCAGTAAACAGAAAACCTATTTAAAACGTTTCCTATTGGTGGATTTTTGGTAACATACAAAACAAACTAGTTTTTCACGTGTAATTTAGGTTGTTATTCTTAACGTGTCTTTTAGGTCCAAAAAATAACGTAAAAATGACATGACGTATGTGATTTGTGTGTGCATCATCACAACTTGCTTCTTTGTCAAGTTTATCCTCAGAAGAACAAAATAAGAGCATGGGGAAACATCATTTTAAACGTTTTATCATCAAAATATAACTTTACGCATATTTAAAGGGAGTTTTGTTTTCAAAAAGGGATAAAATGGAAGAAATGTGATGATATATGTTACTAATGATAACGGATATGTGTTTAAAGCCCTGGAGAATTATATTTTGATATGTTAAATAATGATTGTCCAGAGGCAAGTACATCAAATCAATATGTAAAACGATATATATACGAGCAAGAACAGGAGCAAACGTTTTTGGAACAAGGTATATTTCAACATAGAACAATGCTGCAGGGAGATCCTTTATATTTACACAGTTTACTTATTGTCTAATCATATCTACTACATGTAGGCGTGCATATATTACAATTCATAATGCAGGGAAAGTATAAAAATATGGATGAATAATCATTATCAAATTTCTAGTTTAAAAAAATATGTTTACTCATACAGATATAAAAACGCCAGTTTTAAATATAGTTATTTACGTTTATCTTTCTATAATAATGTGATTCATCACAATCTCTTGTCATTGAATAGTGACGTCACAGTCTAACTCAAGTTGCAAAAAGCGTTAAATTGTAATGTGTTTTATAAGTTATTTCTCTTAGTAAAACATAATGAATACTTATAGAAATAATCGTTATAATTTTAATGAAAATATAGATAATTATAATACTAATAAATTTAGTGATAGTATTCAAATTGATAATGATGATAATAAATTGATATCAAGTTTTATACTCATGTTTCTATTTAGGTATATAATTAACGATAAAGAATGGATGCATAATACCACTATGATGCGGTCGGGAACTAGCGAATTTGTTGGCGATCGCAGCGAAATGTAAAGAAATATAGTGAAATCAATACCAATTGATTTATAATATCTTCTTTATGTTTAACAGATAATTGCGCAAGTGCATTTATAATTTTTATCAGTACTGACAAACACATAGAAAATGTACGTTTTAAATACTAAACTAACACCGTTTTATTACGTTTTAAATACGTATTTTGTTGGTTGAAAATTTACTACAAAAACACGTTTTCGACAGTGGACAAAAACACCGGCAATTCACGTCATCTGAAAACGTGAAAAACACGAAACTGAAAACCGTTTTTATACGTTTAAAATTGGTTTTCTTGTTTACTGGGTAAATAATGTGAGGGTCAAAATATCCAAGGAAATGAATATCCCTTTCTTTTTCGTAGTATTTGATAGGCTGCCTCATACAAAGCAATGAGCCTTCTTTGTAGAATCAATGCAGCTTTTAATTTCTTTTTGCGTACGGTTGTTCATTTTGTATAACAATCGTTTGACCGGTGTACGTTAAGAAAACAAAATTATCAAATAATAATAAATCGTATATACTTAACATAATGCTTATGTTTTACTTCTTTGGCCGATTCGACGGACAATAGAGACGATCAATAAATTAATCTTTGTTATATATTGTTTAATTTCTTTTCCAAGTTGGTTGTTTAAGTAAACACTGAAACAATGACTTGCTTTATTTCAATAGGCTTTATTTGATCTGTTTGATTGAACTACATAGCTGTTTCACTTTCTACAGGAGTACCCATCGTACGAAATTCGCATATTTCAACGCTGATTAATTCAAAACAAGGTTTATTAAATGTAATAATTCATATATTATTTCTCAAAATGAATCAAAATGGAATTTTCATATTTGTTCTGTTCTGTGGAAATGCCAGCAAGGAAAATATTTCAGCAGAATTGATATTTCACCGAATAAATCGCTGAGTACTCCTGTTTCTATTGAGTTTAAAAACAATTAAAGTCCGATATGTACATTTACAAGTATTAGTATCATAGCAATAAGTTAATTTATATAGTGTTTTTTTTTTCTTGGCAAGGTTGACGAATCATTACTCACACATCACCTTTTGTTAAAGCTTAAAATTCGGGTCCATCATCTGCCCCTAGTGTGAAACACCTCGTGAGGTAATCCTACTAAAAGATGTCAGCTGGTATGAACATTTCTCAAAATGTGTTCCTTTCGTGTTCCAAGTTGTGGTTATCAAAGGAGAAAAATGTCAGCTACCTTTGATTAAAAACATGTTGCAAAATGTTGATGTTCAAAAAGAATTATTTTGTGTAGTTCGCACTTTGTTATTAATTTAATTTAAGATTTTTTTGAAAAATATGCTTGGGTGCCCTTCCCTAGGAACCCACTCGGCAAGGGTCGTCCATAGTACGAAGAGCACCTCACGAGCTGTTCCCCCAAAAAGGTGTTCCCCAACAATTTCCAGCTGGCTTGGAGATTTTGAGAAAATTCATTCTAGCTTGGAGATTTGAGAATTTTGAGGAACACCTTTTTTGATAATTTCTTAATTTTCACATAAAGTAGTGAGAATAATCATTTCAAAAATGATTTACCTTGCTTGCAATTGCCTAATAAACTGTAATTTGCAAGATATGATGCGTAATTTGGTTATATTCAACATTTCAATTTTCACAAAAGGTGTTCCTTTTCTGTTCCAAGCTAGCTAGAAAGGGAGAATCAGCCTAGCTGGCTTGGAAAAAAGGAACACCTTTTTGCAAAATTTAAAAGTTCAAAAACCATTATTTGATTGTTCTTAGTAATTGTAATGTTGTTTTAAGGTGATTTTACAACTTTTTGAAAAATATGTCGTGGGGTGCCCTTCATAGTACGTCGCATTCGGACGTGACGTTGAGAGGACGACCTACTTTGGGCCCATATGAAAGTTTTCAGGATGTCCTTTTACGTCCTGGCGTCTGTAGAACGTAATTAGTACGTCCGACTCGGACGCGACGTCGATGCAACGTCTTTTCTACGTCCGCGACGAATAAGGACGTCCGGAAAACTTTCATACGGGCCCAAAGTAGGGCGTCCGCTCAACGTCCGTGGACGTCTTGCCGAGTGGGAAAGTCCAGAGCATTTTGCGTTTGAGTATTTGAGCCGCAGCTGCCACAAAAACAAATGGCGACTGTCAGAATCCATCGCTTGTGTGACGAATGAGACTCATAATTGGCTCCGAAATTTGCCGAAAAGGGCCGAGGATGAACGAGGTGTCTTTTTTACAGTAATTAGTATTGTGTGTAGTTTTTTTTCGAGTGTGTATTTTGGCGTTTTAGTGACGTATTTACGTTCAAAACATGCGTCATTAGGGGTTGTTATTTGAACGTCTTATGTTAACATGTATTGTAAAAGGAAATAGAGAAAGATTACTCGTATATCGTTATGTTTTGAGGACTACGAACATATGTTAGAAAAAACGTTGTGAGAAAGACGTTGTGAGAAAGGCGCTCCTTCGACGGATTCTAATTTAATTTCCTATTTTTTTCGATTTTTAACTGCTGTTAAAGTAGCGGAGGACTTAATCAGTTTTACTGATCTACTTGTTATGCTTTAAAATCGCTCATAGAAACACTAGATGACTTTTTAATCTATAGTCAAAACGACCGATCACCTCTCATTTTCCCGTTTTATTTATTTGACAGTCAATTTAAATCCCCAGATCAGTTTGTATATACGTCACCAGATATATAGCTATCAAAACGTCATGAATGCATATAAGTGTTTCCACAAGTAAAGATCGTATTCGCAAGGTAGTTGCACCTTAAAATATTGGGTTTCCTATTTTTATTATGCTCCAATTGTCATTCTGAGTAATAAATACACGCCTCTTCGGAAGCAATTAATCCATTACACCTCAAACATGCAACACAAAATGACCATGAATGGGCAAAATTCGCTCTTTATTGGATCTGCATTGAATGCCAGAAACGTTGTTTTATGTGACAGGACTCCATGAAATGCCATATAAGAACTGTAAAAACCGCATTTTAAATACTCAAATAAGCAGATTTCTGTCTATTTTACGAATTCCATTCTCATTTAAGATATTGAGTAATGAAATCAACCCGTCGAATTACGATGTGCGTTTCATAAAAACACATGGAATCTACCTGTATTTAATAGGCCAAGTGAATCATTATTTTTATCACTTGTTTGAGCTATGTTCAGATCCACCCTTCCGAACCATCTGTTTTTCGTCTAATTCAGATAGTTGATGAAGGAAACACTTTTTTTGGTTAACCTTTCTTGTGCTCAGGACTGTTATGTTTTATCCTTGTTTTGTTGTCAGCTACCTTGTGAGCTACCGACCGTTTGCTGTGTTGGTGTTTTACTTTTGAACCAAAAGGAATATCACAATTTGTATTGTAATAACATAATAAAAACGCTGAAAAATGGATTAAGCGGTTTTTTCTCAAATTGATATTTTATGTGGCACGTCAAAATGGAATGCAACTATATTCTTTTTACTTCGACATACACACAGAGGGCTTTATATTCTAGGACGTTATCATCCACTAACAGACCATTTTATTACATTAAAAATAAGTGTTTATACAATTTCTATAAATTATTTGAAGATTCCCATATTCAATTATAATAAATGCATTTTCATGTAATTATATGATAAAGTAGTATGTTGCTCTACAATATTCGATCATATTAGAGTTCTATTATATTTCAAAAACTCCCAAGTTAAGTAAACTTTCACTAAATATTGTTATTTGGAAAAGAAATTGCTTCAAAGAGACAGTTTGACGTGTGAAAGTTCATGCTTCAACAAAAATTAAATTAACTCTTTGGAAAGACAAGAACATCGGCCTTCAGCTTGCATTCAAGAAAGAGGACCCTACATGTAAACCATAGAAGCTCTAGCGTTTTTTTTCTTTTTTAATAGATTTATAATGCAAACCTTTATATGAATTAAGATTCTTGATTTATTCAGCTAAAAAAAACCAGCATCATAACGAAGCATTGGAGAAACAGAGCTTTCCCGTTATCCCGTAAATTGACATAAAATTTAATATAATGTCGTAAGGCTCCGATCAACATCATCCATAAATTTCTTTGATGACATTATTGTGGATAATATAATAATGAAGTTTCAATGTCACACACAAATCTTGTATAATCGCGATATCCGCGATTCTGATCAAATTTCATTTGAAATTCATGAAATTATATGACTAGAATACAAAATTAAGTCAGTTTATCTAATAGGGAAGACAATGTGATATGTCACCATATTCGCGACGCTATAGTTTTTATAATGTGTTTTAACCGTCACCTCACTGGGTGCCTATCTTCTTCAAAATCCACACTCGCGCGTTAAACAAAGTCATGGGTGCAAAACAAAGCTATATGTATCTATTAGCCTCAAGCCCTCATTTGTGCTCTGCTATTTATGCAATTGCAGAAAGGTAAGGCTACCGATTGTCAGCTCAACTTGCCTTTGATTTCCATCAATTTTCGCGCCACGGTTTAAGTTAAAATTGGGGCCCCTCGGGCCATATATGACGACACTACGAGGAGTGCAATGTTCTCAGCCCAGTAATGATAATGGAGGTTGAACGGGTTATGGAATGGAAGGGCTCCGTGTTGCATTGTGTTAAGTCGACTTAAGAATCACTTAACATGTTTCCCCAAAAGGAATTGCAAGCTAGGGTCACATATTTATAAATCCATGTTATTTCCGAAATATAATGCTACAAAATCAATGCAATAATTATAATTTCATCATTTTGTCGCTTGCCAATCCTTATTTTATAGATAACCAATCAAAACACTTCAACGCCTCTTTTCTCAAAATATCAATTTAAGACATAACACATTGTTGCACGGAACCCTTTAAATAATAGCGGAGGTTGAACGGGGATAAGAAATACTTTGGGCGCTCCCCTCTTCCGGGTAAATAGCTTGCGGGGGCGCCTCGGCGATCATTTTATTAAGGCGGTGTCCAATGGGGTGTCTCCGTTTGAGATTGGAATTGTCCCGTTTGGTCAGTTTCGAGGATCGTTGTTGTTAAATTAATTGTCTCTGCCTCGCTTTTGTTGTAATGGTATTGTAACGGTCTCTAATTGGTTTTGGTAGATTATGGATGTTTCTGTAATGAGGGTTCTATATATCTAAAGGAACGCGTGTGTCAGGAAGAATTGAAGTGTCCTAAAAATTGAAACGATAAAGCATACAAATATAACCAAAATTGAGTCTGAAAACATAATCAAACAATTATTCTTTGGGAAGGTGTTCGACTTAAAGGTGCCTCCCTTTTTGATCAACGACGAAACATTTTCATTTTACATTACAATAGAGAATTCAAATAGATACATGTTTCTAACGCGTATATCGAAAATATTTAGCTTAATATTAACGTTATACAGACAATGTGTACTTATACATTTCAACGTCAAAAAGATTTGAGTTTGTAGGGCCTATCTAGACAGACACATAGAAAGTGTGACGTATTCATATCCTTAGGCCCTGCTCACATAAAAAGGCTAGCAACGATTTTAGTGATTACATACACAATTTGTCTAGGTATTTTAATACTTTCCCATGCATTTTACAGTGCATTGTTGACACTTATCGTTACATGCGACAATAATCGCGCCTAGCGATGTGCCAAAAAAAACGGTTAATTTCCCCAATGAAAATATAGCTTATATTTAGATTGATTTTGTAATCGCTCAAATGTAATCCCACATTTTTGAAATCGCTAGGAGCGACGGGGCTTTTCCTTGAAATAATTTTAAAGTCCTACAAAGAAAACAATGAAAGTCGCAACTGGCGAATCGCTCATTGCTCATCGCTCATTGTATGTAAGTAGGGCCTTAACCCCATCTGGAAAACACATAAGGTGTCTACAGAAGGATTTGAAAGCGCAAGGTGTCTTGCTTGACATTGAACATTGTGTCTATATATCATTCAAATACGATCGTCATAGAACTCAAAATGGACGGACCAGCTGCGGATTTGCTGCTGCTTTTGACTTATATGCCATTGAATATGTTTTCATATATACAATGTCAAACTGTAACTGTGTCAGTCACTTTGGAGCTGATCTACGTCACTGAGTGCAATTTCCTTGTATGTCACTTTATGTCACGGTGACGATCAAATCGACGCTTTTTCTTTTTTATATTGAAACTGTTTTTAGTTTTGAAAAAAAAATATATATAGAGCTCTATAGACGTAACAGAGTCAATGACTTCGATAACTGATTAATCAAATAATATTTATGTGCAATCAGATTTGTAGGGCCTGGCCTCATGTGTAACTTTTCTCACCTGGTTTCCTCTAATAAACAGACAGTATTTTTTCATGTATTTCTAAGCACGTCACGCTATTTCAGATTAACTTTATACCGATTTCCCGTAACGGTAAGGAAGTATTGAAAAACACTAGTTTTGAAAAAAAAACTTTTGGAAAAGAGCTTCCATTGTGGCCAGACCCATGATAGTGGATTTTTTTCATGACATTATCAAATTGTATTATGGCGAGATCAGAAAACCTGCGAACCGGTAACAAACTGGCTAACTAATATGTTTTTATGCGAAAATATATTAACAAACAAACTCAACAATCAAAATCTAAGATAACAGTATACCACCATTTACCAAAACATTCAAAGCAAATAGTGTCTGTATATTAAATTTCCTGTAATTGCTATTGATACCCTTTGCTTGGTTTTATCCATCGCAAAATCACGTTTTTGTGCGTATAAGTCAAGGACGAAAGCAGGTGTTAAAGTCCCATTTATCTGCAATCCGAGCATTAATTCACCCGTATTGATACTAAGCTCATTAACCGATGAGGGATTCCGTTTAAGGACCAATAATGTCTTTTGAGACTAGAATTGCTTTAGAGAGGGTAGGGAGGGCTATAACCAGTGGTAACCAGAAGGTGGAGGATGTTTCATCCATATGTATACACCTTTTGACGGTCATGTGTGAGGTTGTTTGCCTTGAGTCGATTCATGTTTCAGTAAGAATACCAAAATATAAACAAATAATACTTATCTAATGACAAAGCAGTATTAATTTATATGATATATATATATCATAGTCGAATTTGCACTTGTTATGAATTATATAATGGAGAACATATATTAAGTATTTTTGACATATATAAATCCCAAATTGGAATATTTTTGATTAAACGGTCTTATATTCATAATTTCAATTGTTTGTAAGATGCATTTGGTAGTCTATTTTTGTTTATTTGAATTCAAACTTATACAATCATTCTTATAATAAGTTTACATCTTAATAGCTTAAACGGGCAATGTAACAGTGACTAATTTACAGAAGATAAAATCATATACAACAAAATAAAATGTTTATAAAATATAAATGCATTAATAAATCAACAAATAAACTAATTAAACTGTAAATTAATGCTATGCTTTCTGACATGAATCGCCAACGGAATCCACCTTGTCTACTCTTCCGGTTCGCCTTTAAACGCAACACAGTTTTGCCCCTGATTGGTGAGCTTTGATGACAATTGTTCATGGTTTGTTCCATTCTTCACCCTCTAAACCGTCAAATCCGGTGAAAACGATCTTAACTAAATTGTCAGATTGCCATACAAAATGCAGCGTCTAAGTTGTTAATGAATTGATGGATTGGAAAATGTGGGAAAGAGTTGAGTGGATTTTACTGCAAATGAGTTTTTTGTTATTGATTTTAATTGAAAAAAGAATAAGATAAAGGATAAAGATAAAGACATATTCCTATTTTTTCCTCAATTTAAGAGAAGAAAATGGAAGCTGTGATTCGTTATATTTTTCTGAAAATACAACTTTGTTCAAAGTGTGAATTCAAATATTAAGTAGTAGATATGCATGGGTTATACTATTACGGGGGCACTCAACGTTTACATTTTTATTTGCATCAAAATGTTTATTCTGAAGGTGCAAGCAAGAAAACCAGAAAAGTTATTACAAGGAAATATACAATCTCCTACCAGAATAAAGATTTCAATAAATCAAATGTTTGTAAGGTTATTCACTCACAGATTCGTTTACAGAGACTAAATTTAGACACATCTGCATTGGTTGATATATTTATAAACATAATCTTAGAGTAAAATAGTCTAATCGTTTCGAAAACAAACTTTGTTCTGTTCTGAAAAAGATGCAAGCAAGGAAGAGCTGTTGCAAGAATAAACATTTACCCGAATAAATCGTTGAGTGCCCTCGCTATTAAAGGCGCATTAAAACTACCAAATAGGTATGAGGAAATTATTATACTTTTTTTTAAAGGTACATATTTCTGATCATCGGCTATATAGACATATGTTTTTTTTATTTCGTCACTTTTTAGGGTCATGTCCAGCATGAATGAACATTAATGCATTCAAACAGTACGAGTTTCCTGATATTGGTGTATAACCTAAATGTATATCCTAGCAATAATATGACTTCATTTCAAAATTATTACGTGATGAGTAAGTGAAATATGACCCCTTGAATAAAATTATTTGTCGGCAATGGGTGTTTTAATGTATCGTCAGGTGATACTGATAATTAGTTTTTCAATGTTTAGAGTTTTATTTGTTGGTGTAAACATTCTTTAGTCACAGTCCGAATAACAGAATGATATATCAAGCAGTATTCTATCAAATGTTTAGATATAATTGGTTAGCAATGAAGGGCACCCCACGACCAAATTTTCGAAATGAATATATTTTAGCCCAAAATCACTCCAAACATTGTAATGTGCAATAGATAATAAATTTTAGAAAAATGATTTTTACAAAAAATGTTCCTATTTTTGTAGCTAGCTGACATAATCTCGATCATCTAGGTAGCTAGATTCGGGAAAGAAACACCTTTTGTGAAAAATGAAAATCTATATACCTCTATATACTACCAATTTGTCCTCGTGGGGTGCTCTTCAGCAATGGCTAGTTCGGTCATAATTAAACGTTGGTTATATGCAATGTTCGTCACCTTAGTTAAAGAAGGCCTTTCTACGGATTCGATATATGATTTATGCATCAAATGAACACGTAGACACTGCATGATATCTTCTAGACTCTACACATAGATAATACACACATTGTAGGATAGATAGTCACTATTCTTCAATATCATGATGTACCAGTAATATTGACTAAAGTATAAACTTTTTAAAGATCTTATTTATTGGTGTTGGTATAGTATATTGTTACTATTATTAGAAATTAATAATGAGAGCATATTGTAGAGATAATGCTCACTTATTTTATTGATCATTCATAATTTTAACCCCGCATATCAAATTGTGACCTTGCTTTTACATTTTTTCTTATTATTTATGTTTTTTCTATACATTATTATACGGATTTCGATGCATCTTTTCATATACACCCCATCCATACAAGGATATGGCTGTTTAGCCGTTTAACCTATGAATAACGGCTTGAAAACACATACAGTAAACGCGCTTTATAACTTTGCCACTCCACGCCCGCACTCTTAGCACTCCACGCCCGCACGCTTATTACTCCACGCTTAATTTCATTTTTGTCCACGCTTGCACGCCCGCACGCCTGCACGCCCGCACGCTCGCACGCCCGCACGCCCGCACGCTTATGTGTGTGTATATAAAGGAGGCAATGCATAACCATTCATCATTCTGCTATATGTCTTGATTATCACTTGAGCAGCTACCAAACCAATACAATTACCCCCTATTTTAATTCGCATATTAAGATTAGATTGATCTCCAAGCAATCTATTATCTAATATCGAAGTATTATTTTATATATACATATTCGTCAAAGAGAACATGTACATTAAATGACTCCTTTTCATAATTATAAGAAATAAAGATTACGTGTACATCAAATTACGCTTAATTATGATTATAAGAAATGAATGATGATTGTGAAAATATTTTCACCATTTCTTTTTTACAGTTACCTTTACTCTAGTAAATGAATAATTCATTTTGTGAAAAAAATAAATAGTTAATGCGTTATATTCTCATAATAATGGCAGCAGCTTCAATATTGAATAACACAGTTAAACATTAAAATCGGTCGTTCCAACATAAGTTTAGTCTGCTTAAGGAATTGAAAGTGAAAATCTATAAGTTAAAACTCATATTAAATTGTCTTTAAACTTAAGAATCACTAAAAGCAGTCTTAATGATGAGGTACATGGGGCCGGCCGAATGAATAGGTGCTAAGAATAATAGTATTTAATTATTAAGAGTTTATTCTTTATATATGTGTTATATTATATAGTTATTTATCAAATATAAAATAGACATTCGACATGATCATGTTTGTTTATCCACGTCCGCACACTCGCACGCCCACACGCCTGCACGTCCGCACGCCAGCACGCTTAACTCACTCCACGCTTAAGGTCTGAACAGATATGATGCATTAGCATTAGCGTTATCGCATCGTTGCAGCATAGCGAAAATGCGTAAACGATGCATTAACGTGTATATTAGCGTTTGCATTACGCATTAAGCATTTAGACTCACATAGAAACATTCTTTGACGCAAAAAAACATATCTATATCATTACGTCACAATTATGAGCGTTTCATCAATTATCATAAGGAATTTGCTACTTTTGAATCGGAAAATGATAATCTATTAGCGCGGTCACATTTTTACTTAAACTATTGTTTTTTATAAACTCGTATTAATAAAAGTAATCCAACGTATTGAAATGTGATATCGGATACTTGCCTCCTCGTTAATGCATCCTTAATGCATTTTCAATTGCTTAACGCATCCATAATGCATTTTAAAAATGCTAAAGCATGAAATGCATTATCGTTGATGCTAACGCTAATGCATCCTATGTGATCAGACCTTTAAATCGAAAGTTGTCCACGCTAAAATACTATCGTGCGCAGGCCCGCATGATTCAAAGTTATAAAGCGCGTTTACTGTAATACGGCGATAAGATGACACCTGACGATATAAAAAAACACACGTTGGCTACATTCACTTATTCATCACCTAAGAATTTCGAATTTAAGTCATGTTAATGCCTGAATATACCGCTAGGTTATATAAACATATCAGGAAAATCGTACTGTTTAAAATGCAATAATTTGCTCCTTCATGCTTGACATGACCCTAAAAAGTGACGAAATAAAAACACATACGTCTACACCTCATTTTGTGACCGATGATCTTTGCGATAAAACCCCAATTAAGACCAGATATCATAATATACTCTACCATAAACAAAATCAAAATCGAAATTACAGTTACGTGCGAATCGACTTGCGATGAAGTACACGAACGAATAAAACTGTGATTATAGCAAAGTTTGTTATAATTACAGGGAAAAGGATGGCATTTGTGCTGCGACTTTGGTAAAAGTATGTTGTCATGGGAGTGTAGGAACATCAACGGTCCGGGAACGTCGAAAGTAGGTACTGGAACAATAAGACAAAGACTGGACTGAGCGATGTGGTGGGAACGAGAAAAATAACTGGTTATGGCCAAGAAGATCCTACAGTAGATGGAATCAAAGAAATACACACTGCTTTTATTATTTGTTAAGCTTCTCTTGATTTTTTATAAAACTTTTGACTGATGTTTGAACACATTACCAATATTGTATAACCCGTTATGATTTCACATCGGGATTCATCCAGCCGGTAATAAGGTTTTAAACTAAACCACTGTCCCCTTTTTTTTGTTTTGATGGCGGGGCATGCCCTATTTTTTCATATAACTGGGCAGCCCCCTTTATTTCCATTTACATAGAATACAGTGTACAATAAACAAGAGTTAACATTATACATTTGTTGTTTTCTTTCTAATATTTTCACGTTAAACAAAGTCAATCTATATACGCTAGCGGTATACATAATTTATATTTTCGCTTTTCAATTTTAACTTCTTTTTTTTTTTACATTTTCATCACATTATATATAACATATTTAGCAATGAATAAAAATTAACATAATGCATTCGTCGTTTTCTTTCTAACATATTTAAGTTAAACAAGTCAATATATTTCACTAGCGGTATACATATTTCATATTTTCACTCTTTAGGATTAACCTTTCTTTTTTTACAATTGTATTGCATTGTATAAAGCATACATAACAACAACAACAAAACACAAAAACAATATCAGTTCAAGTTTCACGTATAAGATCATTTATCAGAAAGAGATTATATATTCTATTTTTTATCAAAAATATTTTTTTAGAGGCTGCGGAGTTATACTGGCAGATGTACCAATAAAAAGACAATTGTTGGTACATAAGCCATATTTTTAATGCTTATAACATTCATACACTT
>LQRL01122655.1:0-12209 GCA_001703475.1 Hydroides elegans
CTGCCCATCGTCATGGTGCTCACCATCGCCAAGTGGACCGGAGACTTCTTCAATACTGTGAGTAGCTCACTGGGTGTCCATGTAAAGGGGGAGGGGGCGTAGAGGGGGATTGCGTGCACGGGCGACATCACGTTCGGGCTGCCCATCGTCATGGTGCTCACCATCGCCAAGTGGACCGGGGACTTCTTCAATACTGTGAGTAGCTCACTGGGTGTCCATGTAAAGGGGGAGGTGTATGGGAGGGGGATTGCGTGCACGGGCGACATCACGTTCGGGCTGCCCATCGTCATGGTGCTCACCATCGCCTAGTGGACCGGAGACTTCTTCAATACTGTGAGTGAAGAGTTGGCGAAAAGGCCATCCTCAAACATGGGATATGAATCATTAGATAAAAGGTTCCTCAACGTCAGACGCCTATTTAAATGGGGTTATGCGATAGATTACTGCTGTCCTTCTCGTCGCGGACGTTAAAACGACATTTTTATGACGTCGTGTCGACTTCAAACGTTCTTTCAACATGGTTAATCGCGTACTTAAAATGACGCTATTCTTACGTCGTGTTGAGTTTAAACGTTCTTTCAACATGGGTCATCGTGGACGTTAAAATGACGTTAATTTGACGTCGTGTCGTCATCAAACATTATATCAACATGGGTCATCGCGGAAGTTAAATGATGTTATTCTGACGCCTTGTCGACTTCAAACGTCCTTTCAACAAGGGTCATCGCGGACGTTGAAATGACGTTATTCCGACGTTGCGTCGACATCAAACGTTCTTTCAACATGCGTCATCGCGGAAGTTAAAATGACCTTATTCTGACGTCGTGCAGAGTTCAAACGTTCTTTCAACATGGGTCATCGCGGACGTTTAAATGACGTTAATTTGACGTCGTGTCGACCTCAAACATTCTATCAACATACGTCATCGCGGAAGTTAAAATGATGTTATTCTGACGTCGCGTCGACTTCAAACGGTCATCAATATGGGTCATCGCGAACGTTGAAATGACGTTATTCTGACGTCGTGTTGACTTCAAACGTTATTTCAACATGGGTCATCGCAGACGTTAAAATGACGTTATTCCGACGTCGTGTCGACTTCAAACGTTCTTTCAACGTTTTTCTGACGTCGTGTCGACTTCAAACGTTATTTCAACATGCGTCATCGCGGAAGTTAAAATGACCTTATTCTGACGTCGTGCAGAGTTCAAACGTTCTTTTAACATGGGTCATCGCGGACGTTGAACTCACGTTATTCTGACGTCGCGTTGACCTCAAACGTTCTTTCAATATTGGTCATCGCAGACGTTAAAATGACGTTATTGCGACGTCGTGTCGACTTTAAACGTTCTTTCAACGTTTTTCTAACGTCGTACCGACTTCAAACGTTAATCAACATGGGTCATCGCGGAAGTTAAAATGATGTTATTCTGACGTCGTGTCGAGTTCAAACGTTCTTTTAACATGGGGCATCGCGGACGTTGAACTGACGTTATTCTGACGTCGCGTTGACCTCAAATGTTCTTTCAAAATTGGTCATCGTGGACGTTAAAATGACGTTAATTTGACGTCGTGTCGTCATCAAACATTATATCAACATGGGTCATCGCGGAAGTTAAATGATGTTATTCTGACGCCTTGTCGACTTCAAACGTCCTTTCAACAAGGGTCATCGCGGACGTTGAAATGACGTTATTCCGACGTTGCGTCGACATCAAACGTTCTTTCAACATGCGTCATCGCGGAAGTTAAAATGACCTTATTCTGACGTCGTGCAGAGTTCAAACGTTTTTTCAACATGGGTCATCGCGGACGTTTAAATGACGTTAATTTGACGTCGTGTCGACCTCAAACATTCTATCAACATACGTCATCGCGGAAGTTAAAATGATGTTATTCTGACGTCGCGTCGACTTCAAACGGTCATCAATATGGGTCATCGCGAACGTTGAAATGACGTTATTCTGACGTCGTGTTGACTTCAAACGTTATTTCAACATGGGTCATCGCAGACGTTAAAATGACGTTATTCCGACGTCGTGTCGACTTCAAACGTTCTTTCAACGTTTTTCTGACGTCGTGTCGACTTCAAACGTTATTTCAACATGCGTCATCGCGGAAGTTAAAATGACCTTATTCTGACGTCGTGCAGAGTTCAAACGTTCTTTTAACATGGGTCATCGCGGACGTTGAACTCACGTTATGCTGACGTCGCGTTGACCTCAAACGTTCTTTCAATATTGGTCATCGCAGACGTTAAAATGACGTTATTGCGACGTCGTGTCGACTTTAAACGTTCTTTCAACGTTTTTCTAACGTCGTACCGACTTCAAACGTTAATCAACATGGGTCATCGCGGAAGTTAAAATGATGTTATTCTGACGTCGTGTCGAGTTCAAACGTTCTTTTAACATGGGGCATCGCGGACGTTGAACTGACGTTATTCTGACGTCGCGTTGACCTCAAATGTTCTTTCAAAATTGGTCATCGCAGACGTTAAAATGACGTTATTGCGACGTCGTGTCGACTTTAAACGTTCTTTCAACGTTTTTCTAACGTCGTACCGACTTCAAACGTTAATCAACATGGGTCATCGCGGACGTTGAAATGACGTTATTCTGACGTCGTGTCGACTTCAAACGTTCTTTCAACGTTGGGGCGTAAAATGTCATGGGGAAAACCTTTCTGTTGACGTCACATCCGTCACTTCCAATTTTTTTTTTCCAAATTCCAATGATTTTACAACGCATACCAATATGTAAGTAGGAATGTTTGACTTATTTATCAGCGAATTATTAGTAAAATAGGGGTCTAGGGACTTAATCTCTGTGTCAAAATTACAAAATATTATTTGCCTGTTTATTTATACATGTGTCCCTCAGGAATTTATGGGGCTAACTTGCTCTCTTACAAACTATTATATAAAGGAAAATCATATCAGAATCTATTCTGTTCTGGGCACTTTCTAAGTATTTTCGCAATTGCTAAACTCGATGGTAACGAGGCTGAAATGAAGAATTGAAACAAAAATTGTCAGAGTTACGGACAGTTGAAGAATGTACAACGCACCTCGATGCGTCATTGGTGCCCAAAATCACAAAGAGTCAAATGAAACTAGTTCATTAAGTATTTTTGGGTTGTGCAATAGTTTATTATATGTTTGACGTTGTTTTTATAAAGAAAACATAAGGCGAGCCATTTGACGTCGCAATACCCATTGGCATATGCTGTCGCATTAATTGCGTCATTTTTGTTTTTACGTTACCCTCCCGGTTGGGAGGGTAACGCCAATTAACCAATTAACGTTTATAGTCTAGAAAATACATATCTTATGGTTTTGAGTATTACGCTTGGCCTTATTATAAGCTCACGTTAACAAAATAAGCACCAAAGAAAAACATATGATAAAATAATACTATATGTTTTGAGACAAAAAGGGACAATTATGCCACTCTGGAGAGCGCCCGGGAGGGACCTCAGGCTTCAGCATGAAGTATTATTATAACATTTTATGAAATCTAAAAAAAAAGATAAACATCATTAAGTTGTTGTAAATGTGATTTTTTTATGAATAACGTAAGTATTAAGTGTGTATTTCGGTTGCAGGGTTTGTATGATCTGCATATTCAAATGATGGGCATTCCGCTGCTTCCTTGGGAACCACCAGAGATGTCCTACGATATCACAGCAAATCAGGTATAACCTTAGAATGCATATTTAATTGAATTGTGCTAATTATGATAATATTATATACAGATTTAGTATACCGCTTGTCAAATACCTTTTTTCAAACAAACAAGTGATACATATATAAACAATTATTCGACATCAAAACTTCCATCGTTCTAGTTCTCAAACTCATATGTCTAGCTGATAACCCACATCAAAGGCCTTCAGTTTGATGATCGCCAAATTCCCCTTCCCGTTTCCCATTCTTCTCATTTCGGTTACCCATCTTGTTCTATCGCCAGGTGATGAACCGCCCCGTTGAAGTGCTGCGTTCAGTGGAGCGAGTGACCCGCGTGCTCGATGTCCTGCACAACGCCCCGCATCTGCACAGCGGATTCCCCGTCGTCGCTCATCCCACTACGCCGCCGGGGGCAGCCGCAAGCAATCACGTATGGATACACTATTCTGGTTATCGACTTTGAACATATAAATGTTTATATTTTGTAGTATATGATCAGTCACCCCTGTTTACCATGTTTGAAATACTTTCGTTGTTGAAAGGGATATATGCCTAGGATTTAAAGGATGCATGTTTACCAACTTCGTTTATTCCCTACGTTGACAGATGTCTTCCCACTCAACCACTGCTGATGCACAGAGATCTATGGCTCAAGAAGGAAACGGGGTGTCGACGGATCTGCACCCGATCACAGAGAGCACGGAAAGCGATATGTCGGGTGTGGCCAATGGGCGACTGCGCAGCGAGAACGCGGTGGGTTAACTGCATACACGGTAGCGATTCTTAGTATACGTATTCATGATTAAATATGTGCCTCTTCTACACTGACACATATCGTTCAGCTCGTCACAATATTTCAATAGAGCACTTTGTAAACATTTATACAAAGCAAGTAGTTCATATTAAATCACACATATAAATATCTTAACCCTAAATCCATGATCTCCTTTGCCAAACAGGTGCCCCCAGCGCCGGCCGACGTGCCCCAGGGCAAGTGCCTGGGCCTGATCCTTCGCTCGCAGCTGCTGCTCATCCTACGTCACAAGGTCTTCGTTGCCCACGGCGACCAATCACGCACGCTCGACTCGCTGCCCGATCTGCTTCCGCTCGAGCGATTCCGCGACGCCGCGCACAGGAGGCCGCACTCGCTCGTGAGTATGTAATGCGGCCAGTAAAGGGGGTTTCAGTAAATGATACTGAATTTTATCGCGACGGATAAATGTTAAACTGGCTATATATGCTTTTAGATACCATCTGATAGCCTTAAGTACTCAAGATCATTTTCAAATGACTTAATGGTAGTAGAAAAGTGCTATTAATTCATATTGGTACTATCACTCTAACTTTCCTTTTTTGCAGGACTTGGAATTGACTGAAAATGAAAGAAATAGCTATGTCGATCTGAGACCGTACATGAATCCATCTCCGTACACTGTCAACAAGGTATGTATTTTGCAAGTTAACGCACACAAATGTGTACTGTTATATAAGAGTTAGATATATTTCGCTATTGCTATACAAAACCATTTCTAATGGAAACATACCCTGTTATTAGGTTTAAACCTACCCAACAAGATACGCATCCCTCATTCGTACTCCCTCTTTTCCTATTCCTGCAGAAGACGTCTCTGCCGCGGATGTTCAAACTCTTCCGCGGACTCGGTCTCCGTCACCTCATCGTGGTCGACGACGACAATCAGGTAAAAATGTTGTGTTTCCGTGGCCTAAAGTGATTAAGCGGGTGTATAAGCGTATTTGTCATATTGTCATTGTCATTGTCATTGTCATTTGTCCCCTATCAATAGGGGAGTAGTTGTTCTTTTGAGTCGACAATATTTAATAAATTTGCTATAGACAGTTTTTCATCAGTGTTGAGTTTTAAGATAAATGTGTTTATCAACTCGATCATAATGCTTTGTTTATAGCATTTGTTTGAGTGAAAACCAATGTTTTGAGAATTTATTTAAAACACGATTTATTGCGACATCATATAACGTTTCAGGTGCTGGGAATGGTGACGAGAAAGGACCTTGCCAAGTATCGTCTCTACAAGACGCTCATGGAGATCAAAGTTCAGGAATTGCATATCCACCATGACTGAGATCGACCACGGGGTTCCTTATAACGGTTGCTTATATAAGCAAAATCGGCACAATTGTGAACTGATTGCCGGTGGAACTTGGTGATCTTTATCAAGAGACAATGGTTCTATTTAGTGGCAATG
This sequence comes from Hydroides elegans, assembly GCA_001703475.1. Lineage (NCBI taxonomy): Eukaryota > Metazoa > Annelida > Polychaeta > Sabellida > Serpulidae > Hydroides > Hydroides elegans. The sequence goes on from LQRL01122655.1 coordinate 5,913, forward strand.
TAAATTTAAGAGGGCCTGTAATGTATATAATGTATAATAAATATTTCTTGTCCCCGTTTTTGTATCTACAAATATGTAAACTCATTCTCAGATGTGCTCAAGTTGTGATGTTCACTGCAGATTTAGCTGATGTATTTTTTACTTTTATTTAGAAAAAAAATCATATGCGTTGTTTTTTCAATATTTCAAGTAGTAAATATTTCAAGTAGTAATGTGAATACATTTTGATCTCAGTTTTGTGCGACGATTTTATTATTCAACCATTATAACCCTATTTTATTAACTATTAAAACCAAAATCGAGCCACTACAGGCTGTAATATTAGCATACTCAAGTGGCGTTATTATGTGTAAGATTATTGTAGATAGTTTTTTTTTCATAGACAGGAATACAATTCTATATTTCCACAATTATCATTATTTTTTCTATATGATGGTGATCATTATAAGCGTATTAATTAGCTTTTTTTGTAGCAGTACTCAACGATCTTATTCTATGAAATATCTATTCTGCTGGGAAATTTGAGAAATTTAGTCGATAGAAGTAAACATTTTAACAAAAAAACATGATTTGTTCAAATATTGTTGAAAATATATGAATATACTGGTTCTGATCAAATTATGAAATTCAATTATGGCACACCAATTTGTCGAGCTGATAATTATATATGTTTATATATGGCCGTTTATTTCGTAAGATAGACTATGAAACAATACATGTGAAGTATCATTTCTATATCATACGTGTTTAAACATTTTATGTGAAATAAAAGTATTACTCTATGTAATTTTAGTTAGTTTTGTATTTGAGTCTATTATCCCGGTATGAAGTTGAACTTATTCATGTTAATTGATGTTTACTCTTAAACTTAAAAATTGCTCAATTCGTAATTGTTATTCAACCCATATAATAAACTTCAATAAATTTATCAATGTGAAAAAGAGTTTATTGTTATTTATTACTTTATGTGTTTTATCTATAAAAAAATATATTTTTCGAAACTTTTGGTTTGATCAAGTTCCAATTAGCGAATATAGCCAAGTTACGCGGAGAAATCGAAAATCGAACAGTTCATTTTGACTCATTTCGTCGCGGGTTAAAAAGTTGAAGGCAAATATATGCTCCCAATCCACACCAGCTAGTCCTCCGGCCTTATAGACTGTGGTTACATTTGGGCAAAAAGAAGCTTCAGTAGAAGCGTGTACAACTTGGCATCGTGCGAGCGTGCGGATGTGTGCATGGTAGGATCATAGTGTGGACAAACTTCGATTTTAGCGTGGAGTGTTATGAACGTGCGGGCGTGTAGGCATGCGGGCGTGTAGGCCTCCAAACGTATTGGCATTTTGAAGACAGTTTACAAACTTCGTAGTGATTTAACATTTATCTTTTATTCTTGCGACACGGTATATATGCTGGTCTCTCAAAAAGTATCCCAGTGTTTGCCCATTTCAAACGTACGAACCTGACGAAATAAAATAACGTAACATGTCTAACATGTGTCTCCATCGTAAGGCCGTAAAAGTTGCGACCCAGTAAGCAGTGTTGCCAACTCTCGTGATGAAAAAAACGCAAACAATTTGATGAGAACAAGCTAAAAACAAGCGACAAAATAATCAAATTTGATCTGGAAAAATATCACTTTTTATGGTAAAAACCACAATTAAGCGCACAAATTTATAAAGAAAATATAGAAATATAGAAAAACATAAAATTCGGAAAACAAGCGAAAAAAAACAAGCAACCCGCGAAAGCAAAAATTTTAAAGCGAAAGAGGTTGAAAACAAGCGACCTTTCGCTAGTTTCTATCGAAATTGGTAACACTGCCAGTAAGGTCACTATTAATTGTACCTCCTTATAAATTATTTTCTATACATTTTGTATCACTGATTTTTTAACTGATTTTACAACTTTCTTCTCATGCCCAATTTGTACACATTTAGTACACTTCATGTATAAAAGTGACTTCTGCGTTATAAACAACTGTGAACCCTGAAAAGATAACCATTACTCAAGGATGCTTTCTGATCATGAGTTCTAGTCAACGATCTACTATCTACGGGGGCAGTCAGCGAACAATTGGTACAAACACTTCCGAATTGATAAGAGATTCATCAAGAAGTCATGTGCAATAAGATACAAATGCATATTGAGTTTAAATAACCATTTTGTGATTAAAACATTAAAAAAAAATTTATAATTAGGGAATGTGTTTTAAATTGCACTATTAAGTTTTTAAAAGATACATATATATTATCTTTTGCATTATCATGCTGTCTGACAGCAAGAACATGCGTTCTCAGGATAAGACCGCCGGGTGCCCTAACTCTAACCTATTAACGATCAATTTCTTAAACTGATAAACTGATAATGATGCAAAACCATAAGCGTCTTGAAATAAATAAGTTTTATTTTATTATTAAATATATATATATTTCTTATAGCACTCCAATTTGACATAGAAAAGTAAACATATACACTGTGTGATAGCCATAACATGCTAAGATAAAATTAGTCATCATTTAAAACATCTATTAATTTAAAATTGAAGATAGAATGTAGGGCAGTGAAGTAATGACCCGGGACATACAAATATCGGATGGATAATGGATTTCTAAATTCGACAACTATGGCGTTCTGGCAGCTTCTCATTTATGGATACATCTTCATGACGTTTACTCAACACTTAGGTAAAATGTTGATTAAAGTATCGCCTTTAATGTTTAAACGAAAACCGATTCACAACAATTATGTATTTAATATGAATTCTACAAACTACTAGTAGGCCTATACATTTAAAACACCACCACGATGTAAACCAGACCAACAGAATATATAGTTGACTCTTGGACACCACGGCGGTTGCATTTGCGAACATGTGACGACTAAGTTGAACCTCTGGTGTTTTATTGCAAAATCCTTCCTCCTGCAGGCGTAAGAGCGGAGAACTGCACGGACCCCTGCGACCGACCGATGTTCTGCGAGGAGGGCGAGATGATCGCCAACCCCGACAACTGCGAATCATACTTCTGGTGTGTCTATGCTCAGTGGGTGGAGACAGAGTGCAGCACGACGGGGCCGCAGTTGTACTTCGATAATGTCGACTGTGTTTGTACGTGGGACACCGCTGCGAGCTGCGCGCTGCCCTGTCCCACCACCACTCCAAGACCCACAGAACCGCCAGGTATTGCTGCCTTTTTATTATTCAGGAATAGACTTTGTGTGCTTTGTGTTAATTCAGGTTTCGCCTATAATGTTTATTTCAATGATAATTTGCTCGATAAAATGATAATATTTACGAATAATTCGTTTACAAAATTCAAATTATAAATCATTTACAAACCATAATTTTATCCATTTAAAATGTTTATTTTTTCTTTTGAACCATTTTACTTGATTAGCGTTTAGTTTTCTTTATATGTGATATGATTACAAGATATATATAATATGGTGTTTAAAATAACTGATCAGGGGCGGATCAAGGGATCCTTTCTCAGTCTACATTCGCCTTTAATTGCCCCGCCCACCCCATACATTCTTCGGGTGTGCTTAATTAAACTGAAATCGTTTAAAATCCGCGTGACAATAAGTGATTCTGGTGCGTTATTTACTTATAGGGACATGTGACAATATCCCAGACCCATGCGAAGAAGGAGCCCTTTACCCGGACCAGGCCGACTGTCGCTACTTTTACGAATGCATCAATGGCGCCATCGGACCTCGAACTGAATGCAATGCCAGTCTGGATTTGAGCTATAGTGAGTGCGCGCAGAACCTTCCGTGTGTATTCGACATTGGACTGGAGGTTTGTATCAATCCTGATCCGGAGTTCGACTGTTATTACCGCTGCGTGACGTCAGGCGCAACGGAAATGGAAGTGACGTCGGAACTAAGCACCGAGGCGACTGATTGGACCACCGAGGAATCTGGTTCAACCGAAGTTACTTCGGCAGCAGTGAGTACCGAGGAAACGCCACTGGAAACGACGATTGTCATTAAAACGACAACTCTATTGGTTGGTGATGACAATACGGGAGCAGGTAGGGTCGGCAATTACATTTGAACACTTTAATATTGTACCTCAGTCAACAAAGATTTGATAGGAGGATTGAGTTTGAATATAACAGTCCCGGACTGTCACTTAACTTTGATTGGAAGCGAAAACAAATTTATGGATGTTTTATCATCTCCATTATAACACCTTTCTTTTCTCATTTGTGTATTGATAAGATACAAAGATTACATATAAACTGTTTTGAGGAGGGTCACATGACACTTAATAAATATTAAAGTAATGGTACGCATATTCTATGACAAACTGTTTTCTATTGTTTATATTATTATCAATTTATTTAACATTATGCACTTATGCACATTTCTTCCATATAGGTGCAGGTGCCATCGCGGGCGTTATCTTGGTGGTTGTGGCAGTGACGGCGGGTGCAGCTGGCTTCCTTCTCTATCGCAAGCGTCGTGCCGCACCCCAGGCGAAGGATGCCTCTAGGTATAGTAGATTGGTAGGATGATAGGACAAATTTATAGGAAATATGAACATAAATAAAGATGGCTTCATGTATATCTTTTTAATAATCCGACTCCCGCAATAAAGCCGGATGCCTCCCACAAAAGGAGAGAAAGACTGATATTGCAATTCGCTGACTTGTTCACTCTTTTTGGTTTCGAGGTGTTGTCTCCCACTTTGCCGGAAAGGGTCATTCTCCCTGTACTCCCCTCCCCTCGGGCGAATCTTCCTATCCCGGAAATCAAAATTTGCACACTACCATTTAGTCTCGGACTTTTTTAATCCAATCCAACAACAATTCGATTAAAATAAAGAGACTATTGGCCGGTTTCACTCCGCGGTTGTAACCCCAAGCAGCGCTTTAACGATGCTTAAGCGCTGGCTTATGTTCTATCAAGATGCTTTAAACTTATTTTAAAAACGATAAATTATGCCCATCAATATTGAACACAAATACATTCTTATTAACATAGGTCAGTAATTGAGAAAAACTCAAATGAAATCCTGAAATGTCCAAGCATGGCTTGAGGCTAACACCGCGGAGTGCAACTGGCCATATATGTATCAACTATCATAGTGGTGTGAGATCAAGGCACCCTTTAGCCACAAAGAAACAACGAACATTGAAACATGCCCGATTGGCAAGGTTCATTCGTATCACGTCGCTTTTGGGCGACGTTGAATGAACGTTCGTCTTACGTCAAACGGTGAAAGCAAGACGGTGCTCCTGCATTCGCGACGACCCGCCTTGGGGCAAAGATCTTCCTATTACTCAAAAACGACTTCGCTAATGTTTCTTTTGCCTTATTTGCAGCGTCGGCAGTACAGATTCCGAAATGTGCGAGACAACGAATGACAAGGAAAAACTAGTCGTGAGTAATAGTGCTTAACTTTATCAAACACCTAAACACTTCCACACTTAAGAATTATGCATGTACAATGAACGTATTCGAGTAATCAAAGAGACCATTTAATATTTAAACCATTATCCTGGAAATCATGTTTAAATGAAGCAGCCCAAAGTTACAGAATGTCTTTTTTCGTGTAGATGTCGCGTCACACGGGTCAGTCGAACATGATCTGGCGGTCTGCGGCCGGGGCGACCAAGGGAGTGGAGGCGCAGGACGGGTCGGTGCAAAAGACGTCGAACGAGGATAACCAGCAATTCTGGAGCAGCAAGTACAATGAGACAGCCATGCCAAATCCGCTCTATGGGACTTGATAATGCAACTGCTGTTCCTGCTTTTAAAAACCATGTAGCAATATATTCACTTATTGATTGTATGTTTGTGTTCTCTCTCTCTCTTTGTCTTAGTGTTACATGTTCAGATAAACGCGTTTTAACAAAACTATTATTAAAGACAACAGCTATAACCCCATCCAAAAATCCCTTAATAATAATGATTATACAAATCTTGAGATACCTGAAAAATTATATCTTAAAAATCGGTGTTTTCACAATACATATTTATTTTACCCATCAAATGCATCTCGAACATGTAATAACGATGTGCAATATACACACCATTTAATTGAGCAATCGTAATAACATATGAATTCCAAGGTCCAAGTTAAATGTTAAATTGTTTAATGCTCCATTAAGGCCACTGCGCTATACATTGCACTAAGTATAGCCAGTGGTTTGAGATGGTAAGCATTTACCAGGAGGCGACTCACTGTTTGGCTCTCTGACTCGATGAAGTCAGACGGCCCTTGTGAGAAGAGTCGCCCTCTGTTTTCGGGGTTCTCTCACATCATCCCCCCCCCCCCCCCCCCCC
>LQRL01122659.1:0-22873 GCA_001703475.1 Hydroides elegans
AAATTCTTCAAATCAATAATTAAATAAAACACGTTTATTTGATTATATACAACTCTTAAAGCCTGGTCACATCGAAAGCTTTCACTTGCTAAAACAAAGGGCGGCTGGCCCTTAGAAGGCGACGAGCGTTAAAGTAGCATTTCAAGTTTCTCATAAGGATTACATTCGAAGTCTGGGTATGTTAGGAAAAAGGCAAGTAAACGCGACCAATGTGACGAAGCCCTAATTTTGGTCTAAAATGTCAAATTAACTATCTACTTGCATAAAGTCATACGTTAGGAAAAATGCCGTGAAAGTATCATTGCTTAATTCTATGTAAATGATATCTGATATAAGTATTAAGTCCCGTATATAGACACAATCATTTTAGAATATGTTTTCGATAAATTTACCGTTTAGCATATCTTAAATGATAGATACGGCATGTTAAATATCATTTGCATCAACGGAATTCATGATATACACTTAAAAATGGTGATAATGAAGTATGACAAATAGAGAAACACACCGCATTTAAAAATACGAAATATGCCTTGAATGGCATAATCACAATGAGTTTAGATTAAAGTCGCGTCTCAATGTACACGTTTGCGTTTGACTGTCTCCGTGTATGCGTATTGTATGACGGATTAAATCACGTGATTGCTTTTAATAAGTAAAATAAAATCATATGAAATCTCCTGCCATGGCTTTAAAGTCCAGCGATTTTGCAATCGATTTACATACACATTGTATTTTGTCCAATAGAGTAGCATATATATGTCTGTATGATAAAACACGGTAAATGGAAGTTTTTTTATGCAGTGACTAGAACGACTTTTCATTTTTTCAATTGGATTATTTTTCTTTGCATTGGTCTTCGTTCAGAACATAATTATCTTGTATTTCGTAAAACGTGAATAATAAATGTAGCATGATTAGGGAAACACCTTACTTTGTTATGCAAAACGCAAACGCTGCTATAATGGACACATGGAGACAGTTGAATAAAAACAGTGAACTCGGTTTAATAAAAACAGATACAATACGCAGACGCAAACGCACACGGATACCCACACGCGTACATGGAGATTTGAGGCATGACTAAGTGTCTCAAGTAAAACAGAAACGTAACAAGAACGCCCTATATTTTGGACCGGTATTGCACATTATCGGTTATAAGATATAATGTATCATAAAACACTCAAGTAATACCCTATGTATTCCATAATGCTGATTATAACATGATGCGATATTGTTTCCCTATATTTCCTTTCAAATTTGAGACGTTTCAATCCTGCATTAGAACACCAGCACACAGTATTCATTATGCAAATGAGGAGAGGTTAATAAGCGTGACTCATTTTGAGCGAATTCTGCAGTACAGTTTCTGCATACTGGCTCCACATAAATATTAAAACAAAACGTCAAAAAAAGTAATTATCATGACTAATTATTCGGAATTTTTTTATACAGTTCGAATCTTAATGTATTTATGCAATACTTTCAACTGTTATAATAGCGATAAACGACTCCTGTTCGTTTGTATAGCTGATTTAGAGCTTAGAAGAAACTATTACAAAACTCACGCCTTCGGCGTTCGGTTTGTAATAGCTTCTTCTTCGCTCTAAATAAGCAATACAAACTCACAGTCGTGTTTTATCCCTATAATAGAGATCAATATAGTGTGTTTGGAATGGGGGAGTAACAAAAGTGTTGCATAAACATAGTCATTAGGCTCAAATAATGTGTCAATGGGCAGGTATAAATATTGATCACTCTATAAAAAAACTGAATCATGAGATCAGAAAGAGTTGACAAACATGCAATCTCACAGACAAAGCGAGCGACTTGTATATTGCAGACCATAAGTGTAGATATATTGTGTTTTTCAGTCAGATATTATATTACTAGTTCTTCGTTTTCACAAATATACGCTAACTCGTTTCTTTACCAACTCGTTTCGTATTTACGACGCTTTTAGGTTTTTAATATTATTTAATGTGCGATAATTGGGTTTATATGAATATTGAAATGGTAGATTATAGCTTCCTATGAAGCAAGTATATATTTCTTTTATAGATAAAGTTACAGAAATAGTTTAATTCTAATTACAAAAATGGACATAAAAACGAGAACAAATAGTAAAATATAGTTTATTTATTAGTAGTATTCATTTGATTAAAACTGACGGGTCTAAACCAAATTACTGGAATAATTTTCATTTTCAGCCCTTTTGGGGATTTAAAATATATTAATTGTTTCAATAAATTGTTTTAATAAAATTAAGATTCAATTACTCAGGAATAAAAACAATTATACAATTCGTGAGGAGTGAAATCTGTCAATTCTCATCGGTAAATCATAAAAACAGTTTGACACGACCTTCGCTCTCGCTAAACTAATATTTTTGCTTCCCCGCGGAGAATTGACAATTTTCACTCGCCATTTATTAAATGTTGTCATTATATCGAATAATTACAGTGCGTAGACGATGAAATGCGATCTTATATGGAATATAAATAAAAATCAATCATATCCTTTTATCATAATATAAAAAAATATATATTGAGCGTACGACCGCCTTAAACTTTGATATTAGAAATTCATATAATAGTCAATAAATATAATTCTGTATATCAACAAGAATTCTTTCAGAAGTAAACGATATTTTATTTGATGGGTATTTCATTTTATTTATTTCAAATATTATACATTCCAAATATATTTGATTTTTATCAAATTAATGTCCATTGCCTTTATAACAAAAAACGTTGCCTTTATTCGATAGTACATTTCTAGTACTTCCATTGTATATCTAGATCGACCTAGCAAACAAAATGACAAAAAATGCTCCCGGGACTGTCAGTGTGCTATTCATATGTATTGATAAAATGGAGGGAACTTTATAAGGTATAAGCAATAGTTGTCTATCTTTTATTCATTGTATATAAACAAATACTATAACTGATAAACCATATTGAATGTTGAATATTATATGGTAGTTGGTAGTTGTCATTGCTGTCATTAATCTTATAATTGCAAAACAATTCAAGGTTCGACAACAAGAAAGGACAAACAACAATCAAAAGCAAAATGACAAATATGAGCAAAATGAAAACGAAATGTCAAAAGAGCAAGAAATCGCCATTTAAGAAGAACAAATACAGGAAGTCTCTCTTTCAACTGAAAATGATAGTACTGAAGGATCGGTGGCAATTTATCTATGAGGATAGAAAAGACGATAATGTAATTCAATTAGGGTCGCATAATGACGGCTTTTTCAATTATAACGTTTCACGTTTTCTACGTCAATGTGACATATGCGAATCAACGAAAAAATGGATAGCAAAAGCAAATGAGGCCATACCCCTGATTGATGCAAAAGTACATGTAGATCCGAGTGACTCAAAATATGCGCATATTTATCAAGGCATCGATACTATTGTGCATCGATTGATTCAGAAATTGGCAGAATCAGACGACTATTTTAAACATACAAAACTACGAAAAACCGGAAGTATATTTTCGAATACCAAGGTTGGTTTGCCTCATGAGGCGGACTATGTTTTAGAAATACCCAAGGACAAATCATGGCCATACAGTAGATCTGACAGAAAATTTGATGATGTAATATTTTCGGAAAGGGTTAGCCAAATCGCTAAGTATCAATTCGATGACATTTTAGCCGAATTAGGAAATTGGATAGTGCACGTTATTTATCGTCATCGGAGAATTGGAGGTGTCTGTCTGATGATGCAATATTCATGTAGCGAGACCGGTGATCACTCTGAAGTTGGGGTCACAGTTGATATAGTGCCAGTCATAGTCAAGAGGAGATTTGGAAGAATAACATGTTTCAATCGCAACGCTGAGGACTATTTAACATATAGTCTACAGGAATGCCTCGAGCAAGGAGACATCTACATGTTGATAAAATCAGACGCGGAGTGTGACACGGGCATTGTAGAAAATAAAATAATGAAGGATTTACCCGAAAACAAAAAGCGACCATTTCGAATTATGAAATTCTTTCTTCAAAATACAATCACATCTCCCGAATATCCAACGTGTTTGGAGTTTAAAGGTGCCCTGAGGGGCCTGGAGTTGTATGGATACAAACCACATTTGTCAAGCTACATGCTTCGATTCTTTTTTCTTCACCTTCTGATGCAGGTGCACAATACAAAGGCTGAGCAAATGCTTAAAGACGGTGTGCTAGTCGCCTGTCTTGCGGATATGCTTTATCAGTTCGGAACGCAACACACTGTTCGATGGGATACTTATTTATATCATCCCCTTTTATGGGAGGAACTAGATGAATACAACTTTACTTTTCCTACTAGATTGTTGGATTATATCATCCACCAGTTTCAACCAGAAAATAGTGCTGACATGGTGGAGGGACTGCGTCTGTTGAACTATCCACCTTATGCACAATTTGAAGAGGCCTTCAAAGACGAACCTCATTGATCAAACACGTTGTGTAGAATGAATCGAATAAAACACCTTTTTTATCTAAGAATGTGTTTATACTACTGTTTTGATATTTTAATGAACATGGAAATAGAAATGAATTAACAAACGGCAAGCTAGAGGGTTTTCCAAGTTAAATCAACAGTTATTATTTAAAATCATCATTTATTTTTTCCATAAAAGCTGACATGACTGGTAACAAAGAAATAAATCGATTTTACCATCTATGATTAATGGACAAAAGAGACCCATTCAGGGAAAATGTCAAATATAAATCAGAAAGAGATAAAGATATATGACCCATTAATGCGAGTTCTTACTCAATATGTATTTAATGATATAATGATTCGAATAGAAAAATTATATTTTTGTATATAATAAAAACCTGTTCACAATAAAATCAAACATCTCAAATAGTCTTACAGATTTCATCAAGTCTTACAGATTTAATCCCGATGGAACAAATATAAGGTGGTTACCTTATAAAATGTCGTAACCATAATACCATATCATATCATCCAAGAGATAAACAATACAAAACAAGTGTATCTCACATAAGTTTGAATATAGTTTATGGCTTATTGATTTTTAAATTGCGAGTCACAAGATATGTAGAAAAAAGACTACAATCGATTTTAAAATAGCCTCAAGCAAGGGAACTTGTTTAGAAACAACGAATTTGATATGTTGTGAATAAACATTTATGTGGTATAAGATAGATATTTATAACTAATATCGATCATTCAGTTTAATGGCTCCTTCATTGTTTGTAACCAAGAATAATTTATGTAAGTAAATATGTATTCAGCTAGATTGTATTTACTTAATCAATGCTATTCCATATGAAACTATTTTTATTGGTCTTACATAAAAAGAAACGCCATAAAGTGGATTAATATATTGGTCGATCTATGATGAATAATGTTCCATATTTTCACAACAGTATCAAATTTACATGTTTAATTCGGCTACTGTTACATTTTATACATTTGATATGGGAAAAACATTAAACGACAGAAAATTTTGGAGCTTAACATTTATTTAGTTTGATCCTGTTTATCAAATTTGTTTGACAAGTATTTCATAACGTATTTTATGACGCACCCATTGTCAAACTCAACACAATTATATAAGCATTCAAACAATGGTAGTGCTATTGTTCCAATTGTTCAGATGATTCAATCTTATTATTCCATACTTTATTTCCCTTTTACATAGTGTAAAATTGAGTCAACGCCTTCAGTGCAACTTTTAATTTGTTCACTTATATAATTGTAGATAAAGAGAGAATAAACAAATTTTAGATAAGTTTAGACCATTTAGATAAGAAAATAAAGATTTAGATTAAATGTTGCTCCTTGCACTAGTTTTGTTTATTTCATTTGCTCATTAGCATTATGTAAATACCAAATCACAATGCCGAGAAAAGTAAGTCTTCCAAAAAGGCGATAAATTACCAAAATACAATGTTAACAGGGGATTAAACGTGGCATGCAGATAAAATGTTTTCAAATTGAATTGTTATATCGGCAACCGTTTATCATCGTCAATGAATTTAAACCTTATTACTTATTGGGTAAAAATAAATGTATATTAAATTGTCGTGGTAGTATCGCTATCCTTCACAGAGGGTTTCACTGAAAAAGCTGAGAAATTTTTATCACACAGTCTTGATGAATACGTCAATCAAGGAGATATCTACACGCTGGTACATGATATAGGGTATGTTAAGATTATGTGCAACGTAGGGATGTAACGGTTTGTACCAAGAACAAAGACAAATAGGGCTTGTTATTGGGTACGTGGCAGAAACTTAAGACCATAAATAGTGATTTGGTTCGATTAATAACTTATATAGCAAGATTTTCATTCAACATTACATTTAACATTTTATCCTTTAAGCGATTAGTAAATATGGGCTCAGGAATAAACAATATGTTGTATATACGGCTTAGAATTGTGATATGATTTTTACAACTGGTCAATTAACTCTTCAAGTAATGTCATTATTTTTAGATACTTTACTGGTCAACCGAATTAAGTTTTAGCTAATAACTTTTTATCTTACACATGGTATCTTTTTAAATTTGCACAATTGTTGGAGAAATGTGTGTGTTTTTAGGGGAAAACATCTAAAAGCTTGATGTATTGCTCGAAATTGGTGCACACTTGGGAAGATTTCTAGAATATCGTATTTCATTGAAAAACTGCACATACGATATTTTCTATTTGGCTTCAAATTTTAGAAAAGAATGTCTCCATATATTCCAATAAACATTATTATTATGATGTTTGCACTTCAAATTCAATTTTCGCAGATTAAGGTATAATTAAACAATATTTATGCTTTTGGGTCACGGTTTTTTATGCTAAGTCCAATCGAAAATGCTTAATTTTCACCTATTTGTGCAAGACAGAATACAATGTAAGATAAATATATATTGCACCCTCAAATCGTGAACGCATTTTGATAAAATTTAACTTGATGGGCTTACCCATTTTTTTATCCCGAAAATTAAACCGGTAGAGAATTATAATTCCAAAACGAAATGTTTGCCAATTAAGAACTAATTAACCCTTGATCCTTAATTATGATTAATATGAATAAAATGTACGAATTGAATGGCCAAAAAGCTCATTCATTCAATTCTGCTTTCTTCGAAAATGAAATATACTAGAATCATTGCTTTATAAAATTAGATTAGTGGAACCAATTGAACGATATTACTTTCCTATGTATCAGTATGGATTAGATTTATATTTTGATACAAAGATTAACGTATGGCTTTAATTTGTTGCTTTTAAAATACTACGTATATTATAAAGTATGAGGCCAATAAATTAATTGGAATATTGTAAGTTTCGAGGCGCAGCCGATGACCCTTACAATGTTATAATAAATGAAGTTAAAAGAGCACTTTGGTCAACTAAGTTTACTGTCAATTATTAAAAATAATGGGCCCGGAATACAAAGGGACGGTAAACAAACGTTAGTTTAATATATTCTAGATTCTTGTCCTCGACAATAAGACCTAGAGTTGAGTATTATTATTGAAGACACCGTAGAAATATTTGTACATATTTCCTGCCTATTATAAGAGTTTTTTTTTTCATAAAAGGAAAACCCTTTCTGCAATGCGATATTATCACAATGTTTTTTATTTTACATTTTTCTTAACCACCTGTACTCATCGACATTCCATATTTGCTTAACATCTTATATCTTGTAAACCAAACCTGACCCTGATCTTGTCAAACCGTTACATTCCTAGTGAAAAGGTGGATACCGGCATGATCGAAAACACGATGATAAACGAATTATCTGAGAACAAAAAGCGACCGTTCCGTATTATGAAGTTTTTACTGCAAAACACGATAGTCCACAGCCAAGTTCAACCATCTATTGAAGATATAAAAGACATGGAACGAGAAACAAGTCTGAAATTGTATGGATATAAACCTCATCTATCTAGTTACATACTTCGACAATTCTTTCTTCACCTCTTGGTATATGTCCATGATACTGAGGCCGAAGAAATAATGAAAGACGGGGTTTTGTTTATTTGTCTCTTAAATATGCTCTCTCAGATAAAAGAACATTGCGGAGTTCATCATTTCAACCACCCTCTTCTGGGGTCAATAGATCAATTCGACATTGATCCTCCACATCGCATGCTGGACCATATCATTTTCAAGCTTCTGACTAATGATGTAGCAGATATGGTAGAGTGTCTGCATTTGTTAAATTATCCGTGCGACGAGGATGTAAAAAACCATGATTAAATTGATTAGGATATTCATCACAATGTCAGGTGACGCCTCTTATATATTATACAATGTATATCGATTGGAAATCATGTACCGCTTAACAGTGAGTTTGGTGGTGAACCTTTTATTTTTGGTGTTTGTTATTGAGGCATTTAATATATGATTGACTTACTAGCGAATATTCACATATCTACATATACTTATCGACAGTTTTAATGTCACAAAGAGGAAAAGTAGTAATATTTGATTATAGAAAACCGGAACCCATATAATGACCGTTAGAGCTTGATACGACACATCTGTTAAACACTGTAATGAAATTTTGCTGTCAATTACGCTGAAGATGATAAGATTTCCCAAATGACTGTTAATATTTTTTTCTAAACGATTAAGTGCATCTGATTATTGGAAACTTTACCATTAAGTCCAAACAAATGTCTTAGAAACAATTATGTATTATATATATAATATACATGAAAACTATACTATTAGTTTAAAAGTAGAATTCCACACGCAGTCAAATGTTTCAAATTTGTATATAATCTGGATAGAGTTTGTTTATTCAATGATCCATTTCTTCTTTATAAATTCGAAACGTATACGTCAAGCAAAATTCTGCATGCCTTTAAAATATATTACATTAGTCAACAGTCAAAATGTGACTGGGGAGATATTATGTGTTTTAAGCTAATTTTGGGTCACTGATTACGAATCTGAACTCCAAAATGTCTTATCGGGTCAGAATGTTGCTCTATCGAGAGTTGAAATTTTTCGGAAATTTCACGATTTAAAGGCGTTTCACGGTTTTCTCACTATAATAAGACATTTAAAGCTTTCCGGATCGGTATTTAAATGGTTGGTTTATATACAACAAACATAATACAATATGTAGGGACATTTTATCTAGAAATTCAATCACAAAATTGACCGTTTAAAGCCAAAAATTGATGATACATAAGCAAAAAAATCAAAATATTTGTTCTCCGTTCCAAGCGTCATATTTTATGGTGTAAAACAGTATCATGGTATCAGCCATAGACCACGACATATTGAGATTTGAATATATACACTTAAATTCAAATATCCATCCACATTTTCACTCCAGCCAACATAAACTCATTTCCCAAAAAAATAAAATTTTGGTCATAGCCAATGAATATAACATATGGTTAAATACAAGTTTCAAAACTTAAAAAATAGTACTTTCAATACACCTCAGATTCTCAAAAAGGGAATATATGCGTAAGACAATTTGGTTTTGCTCATGTAAAAATACTTATTTTTAAAGAAACGTGTCATCTCTTAGGACTAGAAAGGCTGAATAGGCTGGTTTGATTTTGGAGTCAGAATTAGATTTGCCTCGCATGTCACAGCTTATTATTTTTTTATACAAATTGATCTATATACCACTTAAGTGAATTATAATTCCTGATACCCTAGAGTATCCTGATGTTTCTAGAGTTTGAGCCAAACAAATACAAACGAAAACTTTTTGTCATATCCCAAAGGTGCTCCAGAATGATGATGCTTCAAAAATATCGGTTTCGTGTCTTGTTTTTCGACGCATTTTGGTCCCAATAGTAAATTCTAGATTCAGTGTTCATAATTAAATCAAACATAATTGAGAAAATATTGTTATGCCTGAAATCATCAAAATATAAAGCAAGGTCTCTTTTTCACGAACTTAAAGACAAAAAATGCCATTTTTTGCATAAATAATTGAATAAACTGGTTTAATTGTATAATTTAGATCTAAGACATTAGTTTAAAGATAGTTCATAATGAAAAAAAAATAATTTTCATGAAGTGTCGATCATAGTTTCACAATTTTGAAATATGTAAAACGTAAAATTAAACACAAAATGTACAAATTTTGGATATCGATTTTCTCAACAACGTGACCCGATGGAGAAATTTAGTTTTCATATTCGGAATCAGCGACCCCAAATTAGGTAAAAACACATAATTGTTTGCCAGTCACAAAAAAAGTTTCATTTTGTTGGCTAGTGTTATACCAAAGCTGTACCTTCACTATTCAAAATATTATAAGTGAATTTGATTGCCTGTGTGCTTTGAGCACTTAATATTTATATAGAAAACGCTGCTCTTGTTCAAATGCATCTCTACTTAACGATCAATGCATGACGTCAGTGACGTGATATTTTGTTTCAGTGTTGCCATCAAAAAGGCATTTGAAGATTAATTTGGATGATCTGTGGTAAAAATAGTAATATCGATAATATATTTTTTTATGTTCCACGTTTAACATGTATCTTATTGTATACATTGTTGTGAACTTTGATCTAATAATGGTTTTACGGAAGGGGGATGACAGTGTACCAAAACGCAAAGTGGTTGCCATACCTGCATTTGTTTTGTAAACGAACGATTTCATATAATAATACTTTTGCACTGATGCATCTCGTGCAAAATTATCTTGATTAATAAACATTTGTAAAGGTTATTACGGTCTTGCCCAGGATATAGATATAAGAATAATAAAATAAAAAACTGTTTTCCCATTATATGCTTAATTGTCCAGTGAATAACAAAACATGTCATTTGGTATACCAACTTTGGTAAGCGCTTCATAACAAAACATGAAACTTAAAGCGAACACAATCTGTACACTTTTAATACAGAAGAGATTATCAAATTACTGTTCACATTTATTGTGCTGTAAAGACACAGCAAAATGTGAAAACAATAAAATGCATATAGCAATAAAACACGTAGGTCCTTACATTTTCATGATTACTAGACCGTTTTAATGTTCGGCATTTCCAAGACATAAAATGATGAACAAATTGAAGGAACCTGTTTGCGTTTTTGAAATCTGGATAGGATGTTACACAAGTTCAGAGACAACTCGATAGGGTGGGTTTAATGTCAGCGAATGAATTCTTTCATTAGGCAAAACTATACAGATTAAAAGCTACTGTAAGAAAGTAGATCCGGTAACTGATTTGAGGGTGAGTCTGTGAATAGTTTTTCATGTACCAAACATCATCAAATGTTCAGGAATGTAGGAAAAACCGTGCGCACATCAGCTTACACAAACCCAGGTCGAAAAACGACAGACAAGATCAAGGAGGATTAACCCGAAACTGAAGGAACGTAAATGAAAAACTAGCAAGAAATGTTTTGACGCCCGTATTTTGGAAATCTTGAAGAGGGATCTACAGAACTACAGAATATAACAGGCTCTTCGCAGTTGGCTGATTTGCTTTGTACTTATACATTGTGGACATTAAGTCCAAATCGAATATATGATAAAATAAAATGCTTGTTCTAGAGCTTTTATTTCATTGCAAAAGAATTAAACTGAACACCCCATTTAGTATGTATATTCTGTAAGGACACACAATGGCGTTAATGAAGATTTGTGTTTGACTGATTCCGGACCCTGTTACACAAATGAAACAGCCACTGATAAAGTATTAATATTGATAAAATTGTTAAGGAAATATCATACACTTCTTTACTCTAATCACACGTATAAATGAATGTTAATAAAAAAATTGGCTTCATTCAAAATAGGTTTATAACAGCACTCAGGTAACATATATCAACACATATATATTATTGATACATAAAAGCTATTATCGAGTGTCTTTTATTTTGTACTAGCACAAGTTGTTACTAGCAAGTTAAAAAGGCACGACTTCAGACCTCGGTTTATGCGGGTACGAGGTCTGTGCGAGTATAAACTCTAAAAGATCTAGTTCAATTCCTTCATACCTAACTCGCGTACACAAAGTGCTAAACATCGGAAAAATGTTAAAACCACCATTTTTGAAAGTGCTCCAGAATCAAAACTTTTCAACTGATTGAGATGAAACATTAATATGGCACGACTTAAAACCTTTGTGTTTACGTGTAGCTCAACTTCTTCATACAAAAGTCGTGTGCATAAAGTTCTTAACATCGGGAAAATGTTAAAATCAACCATTTATCAAGTACTGCAAAATCGACAATTTTCCATCGATCGAGATAAAACCTTGATGAGGCACGACTTAAGACCTTGGTTTATACGTGTATGAAATTTGACAACTCTAGCTCAACTTCTTCATACAAAAGTCGCGTGCACAATGTTCAACCGATCGAGATGAAACCTTACGACGCACGACTTCAGAACTTGGTTTATACGTGTATAAAATTTTGAAGCTCTAGCTCTCCTTCATACCGAACTCGCGGGCACAAAGTACCCCATATCTAGGCGGACAGACGGACAGACGGACGGACAGACGGACGGATAGACGGACGGATAGACAGGCGGACAAGATCAACCCTATATCCACTCGTTTTCACGGGAGATAATGACATGAAAAATATTTTGATATTTTAAAAAGCCAGATAAGCTGGCGAATCGGAGGGGTTTGTTTGGTCATGCAATATACATCAAGTGGAATCGATGGTGAGGCTGAAGTAGGTGTGACTGTGGATATAGTTCCTGTAAAGATCATAAAGCCATCGGAACTTCTTAATATGAAATTCAATGACAGAGCTGAAAGGTATTTATCGCAAAGTCTCAATAAATGTATTGCACAAGGCGACAACTATACGCTATAGAGAAAAGAAGAAGACGATTATGACACAGGTATATAATATAAAATAGGATATTGGAGGAATTAAATGAAGATATAAAACGAACGTTTCGGGTCGTTAAGTTCTTCCTACAAAACAAAATTGTCCAATTCGTCCATTTTTTGGCGTAGTGACGAATAGACTTATTTCCCATTTTGAGATATTAGCAAAAGAAGATTTTACCATTTTCAATCGAAATTATCGTATACCTTATCGTTTACATTTTTATGTTACCTTAATCAATAAATACATATACGTATCATATACTTTCTTATGCTACCTAAATTAATACATGCATTGAAAAGTCATAAATCTAATTTTATTACTGAAATGACGTCATAAAACTTATTCGTCACTTTGCAAAAAAATAAAGAATGTCAAAAAAAAATCAAAAACTAAAAGTGATAGGTCATTGTAACTTGTGTATATTATAGTCATCATAAAACAATGCTCAAAATTGGTGTTAACTCAAAAGCGTTAAAAATGCCTATTCGTCACTACGCCAAAAAATGGACAGATTGACTAAACCATTTGTAGATATATATGGTATCAAATATTACAAGTTGTTTGGATACAAACCAAATGTATCCAGCTACATCCCTCGCCTCATTTTCCGACACCTACTGATGCACTTACAATATACATCATCGGAACAACTGCTTAATGACGGGGTGCTAGTCGCATGTCTTCTTGATATGTTCTATCAAATAACAAAGCATGTCTTGTTAAAGGAGCCACATTAGAACATCCTCTTTTGTGTGACAAACTGGATTTGTATTTTTTATGCTATGTTTGGAATGTTGGATCGAATTGCGGACAAGTTACTAATGGAAAATGTGGCGGTGAACTTGTGTTTAATCAATTTTACGTCTACAAATGAACTTGAATAACTTGTAAATCGAAGATTTAACACACCATGTGGTATGATTGGTCTTGACCACCATGCAAACTTGTCTGAACATTTTTGTTAAATGAAACATGTTAAACCCTATTACGTTTAAACTGTATATCATGGCACATTATGACCTGGAAGTAATAACATGCCAAGCTTAAGAACCCATTTATCGCTAATATAGTTTTTGTTTGCATGTAAGCCTACAGATGATACTTAAATGAGTCAAACAATCTACAACGACTCATTTTTTGGCAAATAGAAACTTAACCGGAAATACCGATAACACGATGAACAAGGAACCGCATCCGACCGGTAATTAGCGAGTGTCATCGGTTTTTCCTTGCACACAGAAATTTTCGTGTCACCCGATCGACCAAAAAATGTCAGCATGTACCGTTGCAAAATGTAAGTATAAAAAAAAACGTGTGAACGTAGCGTTTGTGCAACCAAGGCACAAAAACCGAGCGCAATATCTTGTGTCACATATTCAATGGTTTTGATAATTCACGGGTTTATTAAAAAAATAATGCTGCCGATGGTATGATTTTGACCAATCGTGTTCAAACTATCAAATAGGGATAAAACTAAAACTAAATTTTGCAAGAATACTACAAAAGTGTAATGGACTCCGAATTGATGCACATGAAAATGTCAAAACAGGGACTACTTTAAGACTTCTTATTCAACCCGACCGGCAAACAGCCTTCCTAGAATGTTTCCTTTCACCTTTTTAAACGTCAAAACGTTCGCGAATTGAATAGAACTTTGTCGTTTATAAGAATCTGTTAGGTGGTGACATAAATTACGTCAAAATGATATTGTTGATTAGATGTTAGAGAAATAGGAGCTATGCCAATCACGGATATTTATGTTGCCTGTTTACAATTTATATTTCTTAGATATATTCATTTTATTATAATAGTTTACGATTCATATACCATTCTATATAGAGAAAATAAGCATATTAAGTCAAATTCATTTTCTATCATTTTGTCGAATTTTAAAGGTCATTATACATACAAATATAGCCTGAGAAAAATGGGTCGTTTATTTTGAACGTCTTTCGTCTTCAGTGGATAAAGGACACGTGAATGTCAAATCCTATTTCATATTTACATTGGATTCTTTATCTTATGTACAAATAAAACAGAAATCAAAATGTTCCAGGGACTGTCAGTGTGCTATTCATTTGTATTGATCCAATAAATGTAACGGACTATGATGTCAGCAATAGCTGTTATTCTGTTATTAGATATATCAACAAAGTCTGTTAAATTAAATCTTCTAAGGAGGAAATATTATATAGCATAGTCATTGCTACCAAGCTTATAATTACAATATAATTAGGTTTCGTAAGAAAAAAAGCAATTTAAAACAAAATGATTAATATGAGCAGAATGAAAGAGAAATATCACAAGAGCAAGATATCACCATTTAAAAAGTGCAAACAGAGAAAATCTCTCTTTCAGCTCAAAATGAATGTACTGAGGAATCGGTGGCTATTTATTAATAAGGATAGAAGAGAAGATATTTTGGTACCAATAGGGTCCTATCAACTCGGCTATTTCAAATATAACGTCTCACGCTTTCTACGTCAGTGTGACATGTGCGATTTAAAGAAAAATTGGATAGCAAAGGCAAATGACGCCATGCCCCTGATTGA
The DNA here is from genome assembly GCA_001703475.1 of Hydroides elegans. Taxonomy (NCBI): domain Eukaryota; kingdom Metazoa; phylum Annelida; class Polychaeta; order Sabellida; family Serpulidae; genus Hydroides; species Hydroides elegans. The sequence continues at coordinate 15,369 of LQRL01122659.1, forward strand.
TGCAAAAGTACATGTAGATCCGAGTGACCCAAATTATGCACATATTTATCAAGGCATTGATACCATTGTGCATAGACTGATAGCAAAATTAGCCGAATCGGATGATTATTTTAAACATACAAAAGTACGAAAAACTGGAAGTGTATTTTCGAATACCAAGGTTGGTTTGCCTCATGAAGCTGACTATGCTTTAGAATTACCCAAAGATAAATCATTTGATGATGTCATATTTTTGGAAAGGGTCAGACAAATCACGAAAAATCAATTTGGTGACATTTCTGATGGATAAGGTTATTGGGTAATACACGGTGTTCATCATCATCAGAGAATTAGAGGTGTCTGTCTGATTATGCAATATTCATCGAGGAATGCTAATTGCCAATCTGTAGTTGGGGTGACAGTGGATATAATCCCCGTCATAGTCCAGGAAACCTGTACAGGGATACAGTGTTTTAGCAATGTCGCTGAGGATTATTTATCCATTAGTCTACACGAATGCATCGAGCAAGGGGACATATACACGTTGATAAATTCAGATTATGATGAGATTGACACGGGCCTTGTAGAAAATAGGATAATGAAGGAATTACACGAAGACCAAAAGCGACCGTTTCGTATTATGAAATTCTTCCTTCAAAATACAATTTACCTCTCCTACATACTCGTATTTCATTCAAACCAAAAAAGGCCTGGAGCTGTATGGATATAAACCACATTTGTCAAGTTACATTCTTCTTTCTTCATCTCCTAGTACAGACACATGATACAGAGGCTGAACAAATGCTAAAGGACGGTGTGTTAGTCGCCTGTCTCGTGGATATGCTTTACGAGTTTGGAAGGCAAAAAACTGTTTTTGATGATACTTGGTTGGATCATCCCCTTTTATGGGCAGAACCAAATCAATACGATATTGATTTTCCTATTGAAATGTTGGATTATATCATCCACCTTTTCCGAACTGAAAATGCTGCAGATATGGTGAAGGAACTGCGTTTGTTAAACTACCTACATATTATGCCCATTTGAGGGATATTTTGGTAAACCTGACGATAAAGGATTAGTTGTCTATGTCACATGTGACACAGTGTTTAAAAGATAAATTTACATAGCTTTGAGTTTTGTGTACATAAACCTTCATCTTTATTTTCATATAAATAATATGTTTTGAAAAGTATATAATTAAAATCACATTTCAGAATAAAAAAAGGTTAAATATAATATGTGTTTTGCATATTTTAAATGTGTTATAACAACTCCTTACTTTAAGCGATTGGCATGCAATGATAATCATTTTATACATAAAAACCTGCATTGTTCATTATATTTATGCGTAGCCGCACGATAAGGTTGATTAATAAAATGCAAGTAACGGCATATGGCCTTATAAACATGTATGTAAATATGATATTGCCTGAAAAAATAAAGTTTATTATTCTATACTGTTTCTTTTGCTATTCAAGGTAAGATGATGTGACTTTTATTCGTTGGCGCATGTAGAGTGAGGAATCAGTTTACCGTTAAATTTTAGCGAAGTTTTCTAAACAAACGTTTATATAAAGTATAATTGTTTGATATTTTATATGTATTCAGTTTACTGCCACTTTACTATATATACTAATTCAGTCCGTGGTATAAGGTAATAACACTCTTTATGGTCTTTAATTCAACCTTTTTATTTTTCAAAACGGATTTCATATCCATTCTGCCCCTTTTGTACTACAGTCTGTATTTGTAAATGCATAATGTAAATGCTTTGAAAATGTTGACTGTAATCGTCATATAAAGGGATAAGTTAAGAGAGTTACATTATGGCTTAGAGAAACTAAATAGAGCTAAATTCTATGCCTTGTGAACCTAGAATTTTATTGCACAATCCATGTAGAACTATATCTTGAGAATTATTTTGTGATCGCCATCGCCAATAGAGCCAGTATTGTGTAAGTAGCATAAGTAGACTGTATAAGCTGGACTAGGCATAAGCATGTTAGAATTTGATTGACTACCATTAGAAATGCCGTTTATTATAAACAGCAGTCAAAATATAGATGGATCAACAATGACAAATTGTTGTCATGGCTTGCAGTGCTAAAACATGTTCTCAAGGTTTATTAACACTGATATATTATAGTCGTAGCGAATTAATTTTACAGAGAATGAGGTTCATATGGTCATTATCTATGAATATTAGATTTTTTGATACACTTTGTTCACATTAGATGACGATGTACTTTGTTATTCTTTATTCATATCTAAGTGGCGGTAAACTATCCCGACATTAACAGTTCATTCATTTCGATCGAAAAATTATCAAACTTATTTTTGCTCATATTTGGAATCTAACAAAACTATATAATATTTGTAAATGTACAACCTACCCACTGCTCAATTGCCGTCTTGGTAATGATTCTAATAACGATTTGATAAGAAATGATTTCGGTAAAGTTAACGGTAAAGTGGTTCCAGGCTCTACTACAAATCCTCAAACATGTCTAGAAAAATACCGTTATATCTTGGAACTAGCGATACATTAAAAAATATCTACGCAAGCTTATTACTAACAAATGGTGGTCTATATATATATATCACAACATTTATTTTAATTTTGTATGATTGTCACAAAAATATAGTGCGCAATATCAAAAGTAATAATGCTAAGGCGTATTTATTCAGCCATCGATGAAATGACACATACTGTTGTCCATCAAATTTACTATTTAAATTTATGCGAACGAACTGGCAAGCGATATTTTGAGGTTCAAGCGATAAAGTGTCTGAAAATTATTCTTTTTGTATTTTCTTGTCAAACCAGCAGCTACGCAAGAAATTAGTATCACTTATGATAAAGCTTTTTTATTCCCAAAACAATATATCCTAGACTCGTTTAGTTACATATCTCCTATTATAAGGCATTTAAGGGTTTGCCCGAGAAGTGACTATTTTAAGAAGACAGGTATTGTTTTCTTTAAAAAAACCTCGCTACACGGGAAGGTGGTAATTATTCATGTTTCTTTATGGTAGTTTAATACTTTGTCAATTTAAACAGAATGAAATAGTCTTGTATATTCTTACAATATAAACGCAATCAAAACCACACACATACATAGTTGAATCAAAACATGCGACATATAATTGATATAATCTGGTTCTGCTAATTATCTTAATAATGTCGCGTGGCGGATACCAAAATTGTTTGATCCTTTTCAATCCATGATTAGAATTTATATTTAAGCTTCAAGATGGCATTCATTTTATAATTTAATACCAAAGTATAAAACACAGGTCTATAGCATTCTTAATTGCTATCGTTCAATGAACCTTCCGATATCTGAAACCAATAAATGGTGAATAAACCGTATCAGTAATGAATCTTTACATAGCAGATAAATTCAACACATTTTTATCGAGAGGAATAAACCTTATAAAACTCATATGTCCAACATTTTTTCTACTAAAATTTACTTCCCTGGACAATTATTAACTACATGGCGAATTTGGTTGGTATGTCCCCTTTATTTTAACGCTAATTAAAAATCAACTATATGTTGGCTGTAAACATATTATTACATACTATAAAGATCATTTTACTTTTTTTATAAAAGGGATTATAATAGCTTTTTTCTGAAACAAATACTTATAAATTGTATACAATTTTCGATTAAATTAAATTAATTGCATTATTCAAACATATAGCAACGTGATTAGACCAGAGAAAATGCACATAAAGTGGTCAAGCTGCATTTGAAACATATCGAATGTTATTGGCTTGGTAACACCTATTTTAAATTGTGCTAAACCAATTACTGAATCAAATATCAAGCCAATGGCATTTCATGCGATTAATGAGAGATGGAATTGAACGTGCTTCGAAAATACAGAGAAATTTTTATACAGAGAAATGCCATTTATATTTTTTTCAGTGTGTGTATTGATAGTTTATATACCGTATGATAAATAGGAAGCGGAATATCGATTGTATAATTTAAAGCACATATTTTACATTTTTTTCAAACCATGCAAGTTAAATTTCTTGTTTATTAAAAATATCACTCCCAAAAAGTACATGTACTCATCACTAGAATACTATATTTATATAGTTTATGGGTGTCAACAGCATTTAGATAATGTATACAGATCTATCTAGATCTATATTCGTTCTCTTTCTATAAGAAGCATTTGAAATGAAGGGGTGATCAACACTACCTACAAACGACCAAAAAAGGTGTTCCTTTTTTATTGTAGCTACAAACATTACATATAAATATGCAAGCCAAATGTGGAACACCTATTGTAGCTAGAACTAGTGAAGTTCTTTTCTGAAAATCACTTGAAATGCATGCGATTATACATGAACACTCGGGATTAATTCCTATGTTTTTATTCAAAATTTGCGATATGATTTTCGCAAATTGGGTCGAAATCATTTCACCAATGTATATGAACACTCGGACTGCCCTTGACGCGCGATTCCAAATGAGGCAAAAAACCTGTAAGTTTCCAGTAAACAAATAGATAAAAATTAATTAAATGCCGTTATCTATGGAATAAATAACTTGATTTTAAGTTTTTGGTACACATTTAAGATAAGAAAATTAGCATGTTATTTTCATTAAGATGGAATAACTTTGAAATTATAAGTTTCGTGCGATTTCAAATTGGAAAGTTTCGTTCGAAATATTTCATGAGTGAGTCTGGAATTTCGTTCGTGCACAGACCTTTAGAGAGTAAACGTAATCGATGAAATTATCATGAACACACCAAAATACAGATTCCTTATGTAGCGTTATATAACAGTACGTTGGGCCTATCAAAGCATTTTTTGCAGCACCTTGTATACATTTTCATATCACACGAATTTCTAAAGATATTTGACACAAACCCGAACAGTGGTAAAAGTGAAACTTCATTGTGAATAAAAAATGGAAAATAGGAAAGGTTCTTTTTATTGTGGAAGTGCATCTTCGCAATTTAAAATTCTTCCTTTTGCGTGTTATTGTACCATTGAATTGAGGAATAATATTTTAAAATGTATTTATAAATACGGGCCAGCTTCTAGTAATAAATTTCTAGTCAACAATAATAAATAAAGAAGGGGCTTGATTTGTCATTTTTATGATTCTATCAGGGATCTGAAAAGAAGAGTCATGCAAAATGAATTGATTATATCTAGCCTTCGAGGATCATGTAACTAAAATGACAAATGGTGTTTATTTATATCCAGATCTGCTGAAAAATATACAAACAAACTAAAACAATTGATCCAGGCAATCCAATGTCTATTCATATTTATTGATTCGTTAACGGTAACTCAGCAACTGATGTCCCTCTTCGATTAGTAGTAAACAAAATGCTCTCAAGTAATAAAGAGCATTTAATGTGGAATATCAAACTGGATTGATGTGATTTTGTTGTGGTAAATTGCATGTAATTGTAGCACATACACGTTACGAAACTAAACGATAAACGCAAAATTACAAAAGTGGGTAAAATGGAAAAGAAATATTACAGGATCAAGGTATCGCCACTCATGAAAAACAAATCACTCTTCAAGTTAAAAATGAAAGTTCTCCGGGAGAGATGGCTATTTATTTATAAAAAGAGAAAAGACGATATTGTCATCAAAATAGGGACGTATACTTTTGGCTATTTCAAATATAACGTTTCAAGTTTTCTACGTAAGTGTGACAAATGTGATTCGACGAAGAACTGGATAGACAAAGCAAATGAGGCAATACCCCTGATTGATGCAAAAGTACATGTAGATCCGAGTGACCCAAAATATGCACATATTTATCAAGGCATTGATACCATTGTGCATCGATTGATCGCACAATTAGCCGAATTGGATAACTATTTTAAACATACAAAACTACGAAAAACCGGAAGTATATATTCCAATACAAAAGTCGGTTTACCTCATGAAGCTGATTATGTTTTAGAAATACCCAAGGATATATCAAGACCATGTAATGACCCTTTCAAAATGTTTGATGATAATACATTTATGGAAAGTGTAAGAAATATCATGGAGACGCAATATGAAGAACTAATGGAAGGCTTAGAACACTGGGTACTACACGGGGTTCATCATCATAAGAGAATCGGAGGTGTCTGTCTGATGATGCAATATTCAACGAGCGAGACCGATGGCTTTTCAAAAGTCGGAGTGACAGTGGATATAGTCCCGGTCATAGTCAAGAAAACTTGTGGAAGAATACAATTTTTCAGTTATGACGCTGAGGATTGTTTTTCTATTAATCTACAGCAATACATCGAGCAAGGTGACATCTACACGTTAATAAATTCAGATTATGATGAGATTGACACGGGAATTATAGAAAATAGGATAATGAAAGAATTACCCGAAAACCAAAAGCGACCATTTCGCATCATGAAATTCTTCCTTCAAAATACAATCACCTCTCCCGGATTGCCAATGTGTTTAGATGTTATTGGAGTCCAAGAGAGCCTCGAGTTGTATGGATATAAACCACATTTGTCCAGTTACATACTTCGATTCTTTTTTCTTCACCTCCTGGTACAGACACATGATACAGAGGCTGAGCCATTGCGTAAAGATGGTGTGCTATTCGCCTGTCTCGTGGATGTACTATATCAATTTGGAACGCAACACAATGTTCAATGGGATACTTATTTTATCATCCCCTTTTATTGGCGGAACCAGATCAATACGACTTCATTATTCCAACTAAATTGTTGGATTATGTCATCGAAAAGTTCCAAACAGAAAATAGTGCTGACATGGTTGAGGGTCTGCGTCTGTTGAACTATCCACCTTATGCACAATTTGAGGAGGCATTTAAAGACCGCCTTTATCGACTGCACTTTTTTGGATCGTTTCAATAGCCTTGTACGGCCTATCATTGCACTCAAATAGTTATAAAGTGTTATGAAGGCAGTTGCAATGCTTGTGATCATAACCCCGCGCCGCGAGAATGCAACGGCAGATTGAGTTTAAGGTGCCATCAATTATTATCAAAACGGTTAATGGTTGATCTCCCATGTATATTTTGTGATCTCAAGGTGTCATATATTTCTAGTCGAAAGCTACATTCAGGGCACACGCTCCAGTAATGTGTGCCTAAATGCAAACTTTAATATGGAGAACGTACATTTTCATCTGCATCACCTAAACTGTGGAATGATCTCCTTATCGATAACTAAAGTGCTAAATTATTTCGGTGTTTAAGAACCGTTAAAAACCACTTGTTAAAAATAGGATTTTAATTTAAACGTAACGCAGTAGGTTTTCTAGTCGTTTACATTCTGTGTTTTGTACCTATAGTTTTTATGTAGTGTATCAGCTATTTGTAATACAGTTATGATCTAAATTTCATGTACCTTTTTAATAAACCTTGATATCTATTCATCATATTAATCAATCTTATTGTAAAGCGCTTAGTTTTAGGCGCTATCGAAGCAACATAAAAAATAAATATATATATATATATATATATGTGTGAAATGACCCTGCATATCTCTCTTTA
>LQRL01122669.1:0-15757 GCA_001703475.1 Hydroides elegans
ATATAGAAGACCAAATTGGCGGTTTTTGTGAAGTCCACCATGGCGAGCCAGGAGGGTCAATCGTCCTATAAAGCACAAGCCGGTATGAGGGTACCATAAATGAGCTTGGGTTAAAGTTTGAAAGCTCTACTATCAAAATTGTGGGAGAAGATAGGTTAGAGAGGAATTAGTTTTTCTCTATATAGAAGACCAAATTGGCGGTTTTTGTGAAGTCCACCATGGCGATCCAGGAGGGTCAATCGTCCTATAAAGCACAAGCTGGTATGAGGGTACCATAAAGGAGCTTGGGTTAAAGTTTGAAAGCTCTACGACCAAAACTGTGAGAGGAGATAGGTTTTTAGGGAAAAGTTTACTAAACAACTAACTAAACAACTAACTAACTAACTAACGGCGGACGACGCAGACCGATTGCACAAACCCAGTTTTCGTTTCACGAAAGCTGGGTTAATAAAAATGACTATTGGGCCGTTATGACACGAATACTCTATTATTATCAACGTTCAAACTAAAATTGCCTCTCTATGCTACATGGTAAGATACGAGACTACTCTTTCAAAATAACAAAAAAATAATAAACTTTATACATGCGTCATGTATCCCTTTTTATCAAACTATCTTTTAGCCATATCATTTCTAATTGCAACCTTAGACTCTTTTTGTGTAACAATACAATGGCAACGTAATAACAGATAGGTCCAATTTCTCAATTAAGTTATGGTTTCATTTAAACACATGACAACGTCAGTCGTGTCCCTTTATCAAGAGTCAGGAGATGATCGGTGATGTTCGGTGTTCAACGTACTATTAGATCTTAACTCTCTTTAAGGATGAACAAATATATAACGTGTTATTTCTTAACATATCCTCATAATGTTCATAATCTGTTGGGCACGTTCTATTGAACGAATGACTATAAAAAAAAATTGGTAAATGTCAATCTATGATATCTTTCTTTATTGACTTCCTTTCAAGAAATCTCAGGTACAATAAAGTAATCTCAGTAAGAGAAATCCAGTAACGCCCTCCCCCTCCTCCTCCCATCTTCGTCAATATGAATTCGAAGCAAATTCCCTTTCTCTTATTCCCCTTCCCCACTTATATTTTGTTGTCACTCACTTTTTCCATTCTTCCGACTCCTCCTTATTTTGAGCTGGTTCGTTTTTGCCGTCATCCCTGATGTACTTGGACATCAGTTGGCGCTGCTGCTGGCGCGCCTTTTCCTTCTTCTCCTTCTTTTCCTTGTAGTCCTTGCCATGCACCAGGACTTTGATTGCTTTGCCTAGTTTGGAGGGACACAAAACAAGATTGTCAAAGGACAATGACCCAGGTTTGGTGCATAACATCAGACGGAGCAACTCGATTACCTTATCCTGATGTTGTGTGTGGGAACACAAAAAGAAGAAACGGAGGGATGTAAATATTTTAAGTCTATCCATTGTATTTTGTACAGGAATTTTATAAAGGTCATGTTGTAACTTTCATATAATAAGTAAATAATATATATATTCTTATAAGAATATACATTTATAGAAAAACATTCCTAGAAAATGAATATCCCGGAAAAACAAAACGGCGGGCGCATCAATTCAGGTGAAATGCGCCAGGGAAAAGAGTCTCACCTGGTTTGATTTTACTGCTCTTTTTGGCCTTCTCGCCAGAATCCAAGATGGCCGCCTCGTCCTCGGCCGCTGCCTTGGTGACAGCCGGCTTGTCTCCGTCTCCTAAAAAGGGAAAACACACGAAGGTTCATGAAAAGGTTATCAATATACAATAAAGCATAGTGAAATCAGAGCCTTTCAACTCTCCTATTTAGAGTTGGAGGCCCTCGGTTACAGGGTGACAGTAACGGGTTGTGTTTATTTTGTAATAAATTTTGTTAATAGAGGTGCGTTGATTAGTTAAAATTATTAAGTGCGGAGTTAGTTGATTAATAAAATTGCATAAATCAAGGTTTCACATAATCAGTGACTAAGAAAGATGTTTTCTCGTTTCGATCCATATTCCAATAATTTTAACAATCGGTAATTCAGTATCTTAATGAAAAAGCAAATAATGTTAAATTTTCTTACGCAAGTAACTCTTTCAATCCCTTAATCTAACCCTAAATCAGCTATAGCATTTCTAGTCATCAAGGAGAGTGCCTTACACACAAAATTTGCGATTTATTGACCATCACACAAACGCAAAAACAAAACACCTGTTATGGAATAAGACGAATTCCAATATGTAGACTACTTTTAAAAACACAAGATCCATGAAGTTAAAATATATTCTCTGTTCTGATTCATATATCCATTTGAATCACATTTACTAAGAAATATAACCGTGGTATTTACTTGGTTATTGACCAAGTTATTTAGACTGATTAGCAAAATTAATTATAAATCCTTGGGTTCCAATTTCATGATTATATAGTAGGCTCCTGTTATTTTGAAAGCTCACAACAAAAATAAAACGTTTGGTAAAAATCCGGATCACAAATCAATATGCATCTAATCGCTGATATTTTTCATCCATAAACATAAACTTATCCATGTACCTCTAATTTTATTAGTACTTGAAAGTGGTGAAATAACCAATAATTTATAATACTTAAGCCTTGCTTATCCGACTTTCACAACACTGTAGTGTATTTATCCATAAAACTTAATTTCTACAAAGTGTCTAGTTAACACCACTCCATTTCCATGATTCACGATTTTTTTTTAACTGTGGCTTTCCAGGCTTATATCCCGTGACTCTGTCATTTAACTTTTGTCATTATGAAACTCTCATTCTTGGTAATATTTGATGTATTTTTCTTTAAAAATAGCGATCCTCTTTTTGGAGTAGAGAAATACGTCTAATGGATGGTTGCGTCAACAAGAGTAAGGTACCTAAAATGTGCCAACATTATGGGGAGGGATAAGGGTGTGCTCTAGTTTTCTGTCCTCCCCATTTATTTTGGTATTTAATCTGTATGTGTCTTCCTGAATAATTCATTACAATGTTTCTTCTTTTAGGGGACACCAATTCACGAAATTTGCACAAGGGAAATGCTTTTATGGGCAAACTAGGTTGGGAATTCTCGAGAGGGATTTTTTTTATATGCGTGGCTGATAAAATATAAGAGGTTACAAAAATTATCATAATCAGGAACATGACCTTAATTTCTATGTGGCTCAGTTTAAAACGCACTTTTTATGCAAAAAAATATGACCTTGCAAAAATCACAGAACATTATGGGAATACATAATGAAGGTGCAGGATTGGAAGATGTTTATTGCTCGATGGGAGTCGAAGTGGATGCACGAAGCCGGAGGCTGAGTTCATCCACTTCGACTCCCTGAGTGCAATAAACATATTTCTATCATGCATCTGAATATTGTATTCCATTTATTACATGGAAAACGGTTGTTTGACAGATGCTTTTAGGCAGTGTCATTGCTGGGCGATAATACGATATTTTCATTTTAAATCAGAATTAGGATAACTTCAGTGATTATTGTGTACATTAATCATCGTGGATGAAATAATAATCCATTTGACATCAATGATTCAAACATATATCCATGTTGATATTGGTTTATTATGAATATTTGATTTCTTTCTAAACATTTGTTTACATATGCAGCTGGTTAAAATTGTAATCAGAAGAAGAGCTAAGATGCAGTACATCTTTTCCGCGCATCTTAGCCTTTCGCTATCATTTCTTTAAGAAATGCACCCTCACCATGTAATAATTGGTTGTTGGTTGATGTGTTTATCAGCGGACACAAGTCATATTATATTGGGATAAGTAGTGGGATATAGGCTAAGGGTGTGTCGACTGATACAATCCTCGAATCACATGAGCTTGTTATATAGGCATTGAATTAAATGAGCAGAGAATTTGCCAAAGTTTTATCAGAACCTCTTATTATCGTAAATGTGCAGGCCCGCTGTCCCATGATTTTGCTACGCATCCAATATGCTTTACCAATTGAAGCACGATTCTACCGGTATTCAAATAGAAACTGATCCACATGGTATTTAAATGTTTGGACTTGGCAATAATCTTTTGTAAAATCTCGGTGTAGACGACAAAAAGGTAAAATATTTTCCGATTTTAAAAATTTTAGAATCACGTTTGCACAAAAATGTAAGTGGCTCTCTACTGCTTTTTCTATAGGTCTACAGCAGTTGAAGCACTACTCTCAACTAAGATCCTTATCACTTCACTGGTCTGAAGTGATGTTGCATCATGTATTAATTAGGATTACTAAAGCTATGTGATTCTAAACTTACATATACTTTTGCAATCAATCTACAGCGCCAGAAAGAAATTGACATTGCGAAAATCGCGGACACAAAGAATTACCTTTTGTCTGAGCCATATGATTCTGCAGGAGGAATAGTATTTACTATGTAGGGTCTGAATGTACATTTTTCATTGATTAAAACTTTGATTTCAGAACAGGGCGCTTACTTGGAGCCTCTGACAATATCTGACATAGTTGCTTTTACCAAACTGTATCTGAAGTACCAACTACTACGTAATAAATCTAACTGAAGCGGCTAAAATATACATCTCGGAACCACGGAAAAGACACCTTTTTATACAAAAACCATCTATATTTTTGGAGCCAAAAGACAAATACACTATACTGAATCACAGCCAATGGTTCCTGTACTGACTGACCGCATTCGCAATTTAGCCAAGCAAAAATTGGCCCTCAATCAATCGGAACTTACGTAGAGCAAAGAACTAAACCCTCAATCAATCGCAACTTACGTATAGCAAAGAACTGGCCCTTAATCCACTCGGGTGATGTCACGCGTTCTTTGACGTTCCATCGGTGCATTTCGGACGACACTTTGACGTAATAAGGCAACGCCTTTGTTTTCACTTCATTCACTTTCTTATCCATACTTTCTGTCTGCTTTTTACTTGCTTTTTTCAGAATTTTAATTGCATTAACAAGGAGGACAATTTAGTTCCAATTTGATTAAAAGATCACCGCATCTTCCTGATATTATTGGATGAAAATGCACAGAATCTTTCTATAGAATATCATTCTTTTTTCAATCAGTTTAATTATGGCTTTTCAATTTTTAATAATAAATTAATGTATATTCAATTGAATTCACTGTATTATTATTGACACCATAAATACACAATATTCATGAACGAATGATACAACTATAGCCTAAAATCGCTTTAACATGACATATATGAGTAGATCGAGATAACATCTTACGAATTAAGGATAACTTGGCTTGATAAAAATCGAACCTACGCTTAATGTCTGATGAACTAACATAAGAGGGCTGCAGTTGAAACATTAAGATAATGTGTACATACTATAGGGGACATCTATGATATTGTTATAACAGCTGTTTAGATGTGAACACAACTAATCAACCAAATCTACAATGAGATGGAACGATTTAATCAGGTGCTCAGATAGTTTCAACTGAGAGATGACATTATATGAGTGCAGTTGAATTTAAGTTAATCGATCAATACATATTTTGATGAAACTGATTGGGATAAACATTAGATTTCTTAATCATTCGTCGGTCTGTAGGTAAAACAAATGGTTTCTTTCTAAAAGATTATAGATTTTGAAGCAGAACATTTTACAATAAGGTAAACGGAACATTGTTCATATTTTGTTCATCTGCTTTTAGTTAGAAGCATTCTTGTAACTTGAACAAACTGACAAAAGTTGTCATAATCGAGACCAACAAAATTTAATAATTAATATCTTATGGGGTGTTGTCGTCGTTATGCAATATATTAGTTTTTATGAAAAGAGAAATGGTAAGAAAGATGCCGACTGAAAAAATGAGTTACCGGTTATTTCTGTGAAGGACACATAAAAGGAGATGCCATACCCTTAAGTAAATCAAAAGCAAAGTTTTCCGGACAAAGGACAAATGGATCAGAGTTGACGAAATATGAGTGTTTTGTTTTTATGGACAACATTTATGGCTCTTTAAAAGTTTATGCCCTACCCTTTCTAAAGCAAAGTTTTCCGGGTAAGTGATAAATGGAACTGAGGAAATACTTTTGGTGTAAATAGCTAAGCACGTGTGTATGGGACGTCATTGAACCCAATAAAAACATTAATTTTCGGGTTTATACGTTGCATTTTTCAATTCAACATGAAATGCGTGAACAAGAAAAATAATTATGATAGTTGAGGCACCTAAAACAAGGAACCCAAAAACGGATATTACTCAATAACCACACTCACAACACACACTCATATTTCACTTACATGAGTAACAAATATGGATTCGATTCCATCAATACCAGCTCTGCCCACCAATCAACAGGATATCTAATACCCCCTTCTCTCCCAACCCCCCTACCCTCTTCTCCGACAAACCCCCTGCTGCAGTTAGTGCAATAAACCCTCGCTTTGGTGCCCTCACCAGGAGAACTCATCAATAAAATATCAAGCCATTGCTCAGAATATCCGGGACTGCAGCCGCCGGAGTAGTAAACATAGGGGGCCACCAGCCGCTAGATGAAAACATCGTAAAATGACGATGCCAGCAAAAACAATCCTGTACCCAGAGCCTTTCCACTTTCATATATAGAAGAGTTGGGGGTTCTGTGTGACAGGATGACAAAACACACATGAGATGAAGGGAAGGGAGGTCTGCGACACGACGAGCTCATATATCCTAACAAAAGGGGGCAATGATTGATTGCTTACTGGAAGTAAAGCTTATGCACTGATGTCATAAACATGAAAAGGGTTTACAGACATTGGTGCTCGGCTATTTGTCCGTCCCTGCTCTTTTTGTCTACACCACCCCGACTTTGTCCCATATCCGGTATCGATTCACTACCCCCGAAATCAATAGGGGCAGCGTTACGCCAAATATACACTAAAGCAGATAGTGTTTATTGCTTACATAGAGGGTTCCAATGCATATAATGCAGCTGGAATAACAGCGCAATAAACTATGTTTACCCCGTCGCTGGAGTTTGTTTTTCTATGCCAACCATTTGAATATTTATAATTGCTGCTTGGTTTCACAGAACAAATCTTCAAAATTGCATCAGAAAAAATCACATGTCATCTAATACGACACACATCCTTCTGTGGACACCAAAGTATTTGTTCGAAAAAAAAAACTTATTATTAAAGTACATAGCCATTCTTTAGCCGATAAGAAAACAAAATACTAATAGTGAGGAAATAAAACATCCATGTGTATTTAGTTTGATCGAGCAGAACTTTTACTTTACTTTGAGGATGAATTCGTCATTGATACCTTTAATAGCCAATTTCCTCACAGAGGAATCATAACTTTCACCCACGGCTCAACTTCAAGCTAAACTGACCATCTCTAAATATGCAGGCATAGTTTAGATGTCCAATGGTTTCCTTCCAGGATTTATTGAAGGGTCGATGGTTAAAACGTTAAAATACAGAATGAGTAGAGTATTTCTAATATCAATTGAACAAATATCTTTAAATCTCTCCCTAAAGTTTGGTTTTGTCATTTGAGTAAAAATAACCATTTAAATGTAACCGTGAAATCTTAAAAGTGCTTGAACATAGCCAAGTACAGCAGATCATATTTCTGTAAAAGCACCACAGGGAAAACCGTAATTAGATGACAATTTCCCCAGGAGTCAAGGAAATTACTAATTAACAGCCTTGAGCATGGGAATGTAGAAGCAACGACACTCACACCGTGTTTCAGGGAGCCCACACGGGAGCGCTTCAACATCAAGAGCTATAAAGGGACACTACAGTTTCAAGAGACCCTCGAGATTGCTACAAGGTAGAAAGGGATAGAAATTAACATTCGTCAAGTGGGCATTTAATGCAACCATTGCAAAATTCAAGCGATAACGTAAAAAAGATTGCATTTCTGAACACTGAGAACATTTTTTACCTTATAACACGCACAAAATAGATTTTTTTATCTGTAATATGCAATGGAAGATATCCCGAGAGTTTATCAGAACAAACAACCAATAACAAACACGCTCTATTAGAAAACAAAGGTGCTTTGATGTAAGTTCACAGCTGAACAACAGAAATTGCATCAGTTTACTAAAGAGAAACCCATAATATTCGAGCCCTGCCTCACCCCCAATTATTGATTCCATCATTGCCCGGTCATGTACAGAAAATTCCAACCCCTAAATCCGCCGCCCTAATCGATGAATTAGCGACGAGCAAATGCAAATAAGAGCCATCTGCTAACGTCAGAATTCCGTCAACCCTTTCGATATCCATGGAGCAATACCTCTGTCATGGCATAGAAGCACAAGCCTTTTCGCCATTCCAATATACTAATGCTTGTTCGCAAGGCTTTGCCAGTTTGTGGTAACGTAGACTTTAGTCCAATCATTTAAAACAAACTCTATGTTCTTTGAGTAGTCTAGAACAAATTGATTTCATTAGGTAAATTCGCTGACAAGACCCTACACGGCTTCGATGCTAATGGGAGAATATCATGGAAAGTCAGCATTAAGCGTTTGCATGGCTTTAACTCTGTGAACTTTAATAATATCAGCATGTCTTTTACTAGTATCTCGTTTGGAAATCGAATATCAAATAAAGAAATCTAATTCAACTTTTATAACTTTTTTCAAGTAAAGTAGTTTAAGTAAACAAAAGAATACAAATAATCGACCGATAAACATAATTTGAAATGAAGAGTAGTTCTTGTTTGTATCTTGAATAATTTATCAGCAAATGAACCGGGGTCTCTCATATAACAAATACCGTTCGATTAATAATCATTGACGCACAATTCGAACAGATAATATTACAAGCTCTGAGTTGCAATATAATGGGAAATCAATAGAAGGATACATAACAAAATTGAAGCTTTATGTTATGGAGAATATTATTGCGTAATTATGAAAGGGACCGAGTAAATAATAAGCAAGAGAAATTTTCATTGATATATAAGCATTCTGTCAATTTCAAAGTTACGTTTATTTTAAAGTTCAAATATTCATGAATATCAACTTAATATTAGCAACTTATCTTCCAGTATTTAAATGAAGCAAATTATCAGGGTAAATCAAAGTCACAAAAAAAAACATATAACCTTAAGACTTCAGGAAGACAGCGTTCTACAAAAACTATCGGCATGTGTCCCAAAGACGTTAAAAATGAAAATACTGCCCAAAAGTTATACTCAATGCCCCTATCAATGTTTTTGTGATTGAATTATAAGCTATATTCTCAAGTGATTATGTGAAACCTTGATATATAATGTGCAAGTACTTGCTACCAGTCATGTAACCACCACCAAAACTTTCTATCAAAGCATTTAACTAAAATGTTAGCAAAACATCTGAAAGCGAAATATAAGATATAAGCAAAGCCAGGGAAAAATGCATGATCAGCTTAACCATTACCGGGACTAAAACTATCTACGTAATCAAGCAAAATGAATACTTGCTACATATATTCTGCAATGGCAAGATATATACCTCGTTTTGGTGGAGCTGGTCTTGCAGGTGACTTCTTTGGTGGGGGTGGTCGAGCTGGTGAACCTGAACTGGCATCAAATGTTTCCCAACTGGCACTTGAAGCTTTCTTTGGAGGAGCAGGTCTTTGAGGTTTTCCTGGTGGTGGGGGTCGGCCTGGTCTACCTGCTCCAGGTGGTGGAGGTCTGATAGGACCTTTTGGCTTTGGAGGAGGCACTAATACTTGTTTCGCATCACTACTTTGGTCGGTACCGAGTGCGCTATGACTGAATATTTGATTGGAATTAGAAGCCAGCCAAGATGTATCACCTGTGTCTTTACGCACTGGACTTTTAGCCCGGTGTTTGAATTCTGAGCCTGGCAGAGATATCTTGATCTTTTCAGGTGCGGTAAAGGTTTCATTTGGAATGACATTGTCTTCACTGGTATTTACCATGTAATCGTCTAATGTTGCTAAATTTATGGGCGTTGTGCTTCTTGGTCGTTCAACTGCATTTGTTTCAAGAGAATCTTTGTTGTATTTCTTCTCAATATATGTCAAATCAAATGGATCATCGCCACCTTCTTCAAAATCATATTGCTGGTAGTTGTAAGCCTCGACCTCCTCATTTTCCAATTGCTCATATTCAGCAGCTATATCCACTTCCTGACCGACAACTTCTGCATCAGATTGGACATCGTCTTGAACGTCGCACACCTCGAAACTATCGCCCACAGCAGACTGCTGGTTATCAGTGTTATACGCATCAGCTGAGGAATAATCATATTGGTCAATGGTGGTGTATTCTTGATTTGATGTGTCTGGCAATGGATATTGCTGATTTAATGTTTCCTGATCAAACGGTTCGGTGGATGCATATTCATTTGTATTCACATCACCTAAATCAACTTGGCCAGGGTAATGTGTTGGTATATCTTCCGGTGGGGGTGGTAATGGTGGAGAATCCTCGTTCAATTCATCACAAGGTTGTGTTTGTTCATACGGCTGATCGTCTGATGTAGGTAACTCCGTTGCATCTCTATCATCGTATTCATTCATTCCTTGTTGAGAATACGGATCACCTGAATCTAAATGTACATCGGATGACACTTTTGTAGGAGATGGCACTGGAGTCATAGAGTTTTGACTATGGTCTAAGTCGACGGAATTATTTATATCTGTATCTGTGCAACTAAATGCATTATCATCTAACGATTCGTCCTCATGAGCATGTAATGTAATATCATCTCCTTCGCTGATATACTGATTGCTTGAATTCATGAATGGAATATCTGTTGATGGTGAGGATATATCGTCGGAGTTGTGTCCTTCGTGGTCTGTTTCCGCAGATGACTCTACTTCTGAATAGCCCTCAGACAACCCTTCCGAATCTGCCGAGGCTAAGGGCGCCGTGCCTTTGATTTCACCCATTGAAGGGGCATCTGACCCTTTCCGAACACGAATCTCCGGAATATCTCTTGGCATTTTCTTGCTATCATTCGCTTCATCCATATTAATATTTAACCAATCAAACGCCCAAAACCAACTTAATTAATTAAACCATATCCACGAAAATTCAGGCTGAGTCAATATATTATTTTTATCGAACATTGTTTAGTTTAATTTAAAACTTTATCATTATCCTGAGCATTAGTTTGAACTTATTCTGTAGCATCAAATTTATATCAATTAATCTAATTAATTGACTTAATTGAATGCGTTTCGTATTTTGTACAACCATTCATGTATTTAATTGCCTTATATGAGCAATGTTTAAAATGTCAATCGTATGTAAACGTTTAGAAAGTGCCTCTAAAGATAAAAGCATGTTTTACACATAACAACCATGATTAACAATTATTATATCGTTAAGAATACTCGTATAATTTACAATTTTAATATTTTTGTTCAATTTGATAGAACCTTATCCAGAAGAAATGTTCAATGAACCCATGCACTTACAACATAGCAGATGAATATGCCGGTGGTTGCTCATGAATAGTTAATCAATGGAAGGGGGTGAACCACTGTCGATCGATAAAACGGGGCAAATCGCAAGCCAGATGTAAATCAGCTGTCATTAACATGAGTTTAAACCCGGAAGTAAACAAACCCTGAAATATAGGTTGTCAAGTATGCATTGTGTGTCATACAATTTTGGAAAAAATAAAAGTACATCAAATGTCTGTGATTAGGCATGAACAAACTGTTCGAACCTGGTAAAAGGTATTTAAAATATGACAATAAGATACACATGTATGTTTCTTATTTTTTATTATTTCAGTTTAATGTTCATACAGGAGCATCCAACGAACCAAAATTGTATGTTAGTCTTAAACATTGAGAAATATTCCGAAACGTACACATAATCTAAAAATACTCTGATATCACATCCTACAAGGCCCACATATCTGTTCATATTTTGCCAGCTAACTGACCATAACTGCACCATTTCACCTAAATTATCTGTCCTTTCAAGTTGCTAGCTAGAGCATTCAGAGCAGATCTTAAATATTAAATTGTTTAATCAACTTATTTCATTGTTTTATCTAAAAAATAGATACCAAAATATGAATTACAATGCCATTTCTTTGTTGATCGCTAGATATAACAGCTCATTTTAATCTTAATCAGTAACATAAAAAAAAACTTTTTGGTTTTGAATTGGCAACTGAAACCTCATATCTGTTCACAAGATCTGTTCATTTTACTAGTTTAATGGCCATAAGAACAGATATTTGGCAGAACAGATCGTTGGGTACCCCTGTTCATAGAATACCAGTTAAGGCTTCCAAGTTACAAAGGAAATCGTTTATTCGACCGACTAGTCTTTGGATATAACAGTCAAATAATTCCATCATACATGGTTTAAATGAAAAAAAAAAGAATTACACCTTAAGGGTGTGGCCACATTTATCAAACTAACCTTCAAACTAAGTTTCGAACCACTTGAAGTCATGGCGACAATAAACAATTTCATTCTATTTAACCACCTTCAAACCAGATTCAAACTACCTTCGAACCCGCTTTAAACCAGCTTTAAACTGGTGTAAATAGGAATTTACACATGCGCCTCTGGTTTCGATGGTAGTTTGAAGGTAGGTTTTGAAAGTGATTTAAAGCGCCTTTAAACCATGCTTCAAACCAGCAACGTGTTTGTGTTATTGGAGCCACAACCTTAAGTGGTTTAAAGCTAGGTTTGAAGGTTAATTTGATCCATGTGACCACACCTAAAAGATATTTTATACAAATCAATTTTATACAGATCAAACACCCAAACATCCAACCTCACAACAATTACATTCCAGCCAAAATAATGCTATCATTTTTCAGGTATCAATGAATATATATACATATACATATGAAATGCAAAAAAAATGTCAATAATAAATTCAATATATTCTTGTAAGTGAAGCGTGATTTAAGTAAAAAAAATCAAAATTGTTCTTATATAATAGCATACAAAAAACTTAAAGTAATTTCTCATTTACATATAATAACAGAAAAACATAAGCCACAAACAGATTCATATAAATTGAAAAGTGGAAAACAAGATCAAATTGAAAAGAAAGAAGACGTGTCAAATTAAATACTGGGTTATAGTCAGCTCGCCAAATAAACGAACTTGTCACAATATCAACTCGCCCAATTCTAAATAGCAAAAAAAAACTTACCACATTTTAGTTGACTCGCAAAATATGTTGGTAATTTTGGCAAGCTATGTTCCTACTAATTAGTAATTATACTCCATGCTTGTTTAGAAAATGATATTAATGATTTTGTAGGTATGGACAGAGTGAATTTAAACTTAATTTGTGTTTAAACAATACGTTTATCAATATATAAAATATAACTTTATATTTTATAAACGTTTATTGGAGGAATTATATAATTTGGTAATATCAATTGATTTTGAGAATATATTTCCCTCAATTGTACAGTCTAAGCTTATCATCTTCAGTAGCATGAAGACGTTTATAAATCTCTTCCAATAGAATGCCTTATATCTGGTTCCACTTAATACAAAAACGTTGGTATCTTATGCATGAAAGACATAATCATCTCTCTTTTTTTTTTAATAAATCATGCATTATTGAATCATTATTGAGTACAATAACGTATTGTTGGATTATGTAATATGTTAAAATTAAAATTATTGTTTATAATTTTATATTTTCTTTGGCATGTTGACCAAAGAAATTTGAGAAATTGGCCAGATATATTAAGCGAGATGATTAACAAATTGACCGAAGTAGTTTTAGCGAGTTGGTATTTGACAAGTTGTCCAACATTTGGTATAACAATGCACACAAAATGCATGTTAGAACAATTAATGTACTTGAGCATGCAGCAATATGTATGGCTAAAGTGTATTTCCTTATTTAGTAAAAATTGAAAAGCGACATTGGATTTGTAGACAGTTTGAGTTATATATCAACTCATTTTACATGATCTATTTAATTCAATAGAGTTTAAATGAAACATTATTATATATCTTTGAATTATTGAATGCATTTGCTTAAAAATCCGGCTAATATATAGAATTCCCAACACAGTAACACATAATTCACAAAACAGAAGTGATGCAACCCTATGTCATGTTTGATAGACAGGTAGAAAGGTAACACAAAATTGAAAGTTTTTTATTAATAATGAGGACATCAATTTTAAAACATGTGCGATGCTGAGTACCTGTCTAACTGTCGACCCGTCTATGGGTATACAGTATGATCTTCGTGAATATATTGTATCCTTAAGCATCTTTATGGCGCATATCAATAACCAATATCATAGTTCTCACCTGGCCACCTGTTGACCTGTCTACATGTCGACCTGTCAACCTATCTCCCACATAACTCTTATTGTCTCCGTGAATATATTATATCCTTAAACACTTTTATTGTGCATACTTAAAACCTTCATAGTTCTCACCTGGCTACCTGTCTACCAGGAGACCTGTCGACCCGTCTCCCACATAAATAGTATAATCTCCGTGATTTTTTATTTTTTTAACATTTTTTTTCGTGCGAATCAATAGCCTTCATAGCTCTCACCTGGCTATCTGTCGGCCTGTCTACCTATCGACCATGACACTTTATTTCTGAATTCATAAATTGTCAAAAAATAGTCTTCAAACTTTCAATATTCTTGCGCGTAAGTGTGTGGGGAATTCTAACGTCATTCCAAAAATCCTTGTTCTACCGTTATCATTAAAAAAATACAATCGCAAAAAAAATAAATAGTTAAAAAAATGGGTTTCACAGTTCTTTCCGGTAGTTTGAGTTTACTCAGATTTAACGTGAGCCTACCCTTTATACCCTTATGTTGTAGCTTATTCTCGTATTTTTATTGACTAAAAATATACCGCGGATGACCCCATTACAGTGTGGTAAACTTTTATTTTTTAATGCACTTTCAGTCGATTTTCGACTTTAACACAGTTACCGTTTCTACTTTTTTAGTAGTAAAGCTCCTAGGTTGATTTCGCCTTGAACTGTACTTCGTTGAGGACTTCTATCGCTCAGCCTATTTTAACTTACAGGATAACTTACAGGAACTCTTCTGGACGCATGTCTTTTGGACCTCTATATCCAGATCTGTTTCTTCATGTTTTAATGTTTGCGTGCATGGCAAGGAAGGCGGGCTTTCGCGTCATATTTAAAGGCATATCCTGCCCAGAACTTGTCTAGTGGTTTTTCAAATGTGATTAGATTCTTCGCGTTCACTTCTCCGTTTGGTAGCTGATTCCAGAGATCAACTAGCCTATTTGTGAAGGAGAATTTTCGCACATCTTTTGTTGCTCTTGGCTTTAAAAGCTTTAATGCATTTCTCTGGTATTTGACATATTCATTTTGAATACGGGTTAGATTTCAATGTTGTAGTCACACATGATTTTGTAGGTTTCGATCATGTCGCCTCTTGCTCTACGGTAGACAAGTGTTGGTAGTTTTAGTTGTTTCAACCGCTCCTCGTATGATAGATCCCGTAGACCTGGTACTTGCTTCGTGGCCCTGCGTTGCACGTTTTCGATTGCGGTTATGTCCTTTACCTTGTAAGGACTCCAAGCAACGTTTGCGTACTCAAACTGTGGTCGAACGAATGCTTTAAACAAGCAAAGAAATTTGTCACTGTCTAGGTGAGTAAACGCTCTTCTGATCATGCCCATAGTTTGGTTGGCTTTGTTTACTTTGATTTGAATGTGCGATTCGAAGCTTGGATTTGAGTCGATGGTTACCCGAAGATCCTTCATTTCATTCACACATTCCAGCTCATAGACTTTATCATTCGATGTGAGATGATAGCTAGTGTTTACTTTCCTGCTGCCAATTGTAAGCAGC
>LQRL01122681.1:645-13361 GCA_001703475.1 Hydroides elegans
GGCGCTTCAACTTTTGTGAGTCGGAACTTATATAGATGGTTCATCGTTGTATAGTATAATTCTTTTTATTGAGCTTGAACTCATTCATTTTGCAATTGAGATGAGACAGGAAGCTTTGATCACACATGTTCGTTCATAATAAAGCAATGCTTTCTAACACTTTATATTGTTTATATATAAATCATCAGTTGTGGGCGGGGTTTGGCGCCCATGAAGACAATACATGTATCCGAGCTTTATTGGGGCATATATATTTTCCTAGCTAAAAATAGGACCCAACGGTATTTTGGGGCGCGCCCTCATGAAAACCACGTCTGATTTCACAATTTGAATGGTATTTTATGTTACAAAAAATATAATATATTGAAATTTGGGTGCGCCATTATAGAAAACAGTGCGCCAATACAAAATATCTGTGTATCATATTGGAAAACTGTGCTCCATGGCAAATACGGCGATCACTAGAATCATCCTTCAGTAGCCATTCACACAAACCACGATTCTTGATTAAATATGGAATAATAACCGAAGGGTCCTAATCAAAATGGTTATTGGCCCGAGGGATAGGAAAAAGTAATGTCCAAGCCCGAAGGGCGCGGGCATTACTTTTTCCTATCCCGAGGGCCAATAACCATTTTGATTAGGATCCTGAGGCTTTTGTTCCTTTTATTACATGGATTTCCGCATTTTTCGAACACTTTTCAGAATTTGTAGCGTGAACTATATTTGTGTAACGTTTGCGTAACTTTACGTAACGTTGCGTAAAACGGCTATTATCGAAACAATCTCCTACCTACCTTTTCGGATAGTGTTTTCGAAACTGGTCTGTCGGTTTATGTAGATATAAGAGTACGTCCGAAGTCACTTGATGTTATTCAAAAGAGTCTTTGGACCTATTCTTTCAGTTTGGTCTTATTTTTTTATAGACACTTTCGATTTTTTCGCTCATTTGGATGCATTATATTCACAATTTTCCATGTCGTTAATCACTCCATACATCTGCTTTAAACTTGGCATTTCGTCGATGCTATCCATAAGTGCTTCATCATTATTAACTTAATTTTTCACATCATCATTTTGATTCTTATATTTCATCACAAATCCTTCTTAAGTTTTATTCCTTTACATAATGTTAGATATCAAGCTTATTATAGTCCCTTTTCAAATGCTGTTAATTCCAGGCTAGGAACATGCTTATACTTTTATTTACGTTCGGTTTATTAATTTTATACGTTAAAATACAAAAAAATATGATTTTTTTTTTCATAAACACGTATGAAATTCGTATGAAAAAAATAGAAAATTATTGAAAAAGGTGTTCCTGAAATTCTTACAGCTAGAGGGCAATTTGTGAAAATTTGAAAAGGAACACATTTTTGAAGAACAGCTTGTGGTATGCTTTTCAGATTTTCCAGCAAAATAGTTATTTTACGTAATCAAAATAGATGGGTATTATAATTCCTAATGGGAAACCAGCTGTTAGTTAGCTTTTACCCGCTTTTTTCGTTTTCCATAAGGAATACATTGGAAGACAGGTTTGTTAGGAAATAAAAGCAAGAAAAAGCTTCCAATGTGGCCAGGCCCTTATACTGCTTTTATTTAATCATTTTGTAATTGTAACAGTTTACATATGAAGTCCTTTATTTTGCAATATCTTTCTTTGTTTTTGATATCATTTCAGATATAAGCCAAAGAAATCAAGATTAGATTAGATTAAATTTTAAGTCTATATCTTAAGACAATATTTTATTATTACTCAATTGTTCAATATTTTTTTAATCTCAGCTCCCGAAGGGTATGGGGGTTGTAAGTTATGGGCGCCGGAGTGGAGGGGAATTGCAAGACATTCTTGGTATTTATTTGATAAATCGGACAAGTGAACCTTCGGACAGATGAACCTTCGGACAGATGAACCTTCGGACAGATGAACCTTCAGACAGATGAACCTTCGGACAGATGAACCTTCGGATAGATGAACCTTTGGACAAATGACATGGAACCATAGTGGGTGCTATAGATATTTAAAAATCTGTATTCATTTTCAAGCGCTTCAAAGTGAGCCCAACATAGATTCGCTACGAGTAAAAACAGCAAAAAATCATTATTTTCGCGTTAGCACGACCGGCAGTTGACAACAAAAAATGCCAATATCTAAAACAAATGACACTTTCATGCATGTGCGACAGGGAGTTGAACCAATTTAGTCAAAAATATCACTATTACCCCCAAAATACGTCTAATATTACGTTACTCCTGAGCAAAAACCGAGGTCCAACACGTAGCTCTGGTGTTCCAGTAAACCATTGCATTCATATGCGTTTCGAAGAGGTCATGATGACCTGGCTGTGTTTTCACCATTCTAACTGGGTGATTATTCTTTGTGAAAAAGTATAATAATACACAGTCAAATAAGTAGTATCAAAGCTGTAAAAAAATCTAAAGTGAATTTACTCATTCAATGATACAAAGCCATCCATAATGTAAACACACCAAGAAGGGGGTAACCCGTTGGATATCAAATTACGCATGTAATGCTTGTGACATATCAGTCAATTGTACCAAATATAGATACGTTACATCGGTCTTTTAAAATGGTCCATTTAGTCAGCTTAAGAAATGGTATAGGATAAACACATGAGACCGGCAATTCAAATAGAGCAATATAACGTTCTCGTAAGCAAAAACCAAAATCGAATGTCATGCATTAGCTGTTTCATTATGCCTGACTGGCTGTCAGATTGTCAACGTGTTTTCTGAAAAGATTTCATCTTATGTTACAGCAAAACAAATATCCTTATTACACCAGTTTCTCAAGCTTTTCAAATGCTCAAAATAATAGGCGAGTTTGAATAAGCGGGACGTGGCATTTAACATTATTTTTCTTCCAAATGAAAATCATATCTGAATAAGCATATAATTAGATTTGTTAATGCAGGATGATATATCTACTTTATTCATATTTAAAACGAATAAAATATTTCGGATGGCTCAATCATGTGAATTTTCTTAAACAGTAGATTAATACCTATAATTACCATGACTCAATTAAAATCAAAGCAAATTGCAATCGTATTGCTACTCATAAATGTATGCATTCCTTTTATAGTCAGTACAACGGGTACATATTTCTATGTTCGACAACACTTACGAGCTTCAGCGTGGCACCGTACTGCCATTTCCGCCCGCTCAAAATTTGAATGTGCATTCATCTGTAAGAAAGATGAAATGTGCGGAATAGCGAATTACGGAAATCTTAATTCAATTTGCGAATTGATGCAGCAAGGGAGGATAATTTCAGAAATATCCGAGGAAACTACAGACGGATGGGAAATGTTAGGTAAGACAATTAAAAATAGAACTCTCAATGATGACTAATTGATTTACATTTTTAATATAACTTTTAAAAGTCAGCTTTTAAGAAATAACCCGTACAAAATCAAATAAATAATCGAGGCGACTCTTTACTTTTTGAGCAATGGAAGTATATAATTCCAAATAGAATCAAACAAGTTCAAAAATTATATAATAGATAATGGAATTTGGAGATATTCAATGTCGTGTCCTGATACTTGTAATACCATCAATAATGCTAAAACGAACTCACAATAGACACACTGGAATAATCACGTTAGCCGTTAATAAATCAATGAATAACCGAAAAATAATGGCAAAACAGTAGTGATATCTACGGTTTTTATTACATGTTCCTGCTAAAAAAATAAATCAGAATAACTTCGCGCTTATTTGGTTAAATCAGAAATATTGTATATAATTTCCAATGGATTCAATAAACCTTTTCCATTTAAAACAATCCAGTGCCTTGTCATGCTGTATTTGATCATGTCTGCTTTGCGGTTATACCTCTAAAATTGAACTGGTCTGATGCTCGGAATAATTGTGTGTTCCTTGGAGGCCGTATTGCAGAAGTAACAAACAGTGACATCAATGATGAGCTAAAGCAGTTTGTCACTGGTAAGGAAATTACGTTTCATTGAATGGAATCTTCACTTACCTGCGAATTTCATGTTTCGAGTAATTTTGTAATGCTGTGAGTCTTCTGAGTCGTTTGTGCCTTGCAATACCAAAAACACATAACTTGATTAAATCAATCTCAAATATCTCACGCAATATTAGATTTGCGTTAATAAGGATTGGGGGATTATTGTCTTATTAGACTCGATATCAAGATGTATTTATTCTCCTTGCATCCTAGACAATCAGAGATCTTTGTGGATTGGAGGTGCAATGGAAGGCGTCTCAAACCAATGGAAATGGACCACATCTAATCGATCTATCTCTTGGTCTGATTGGTATCCAGGGAAACCGGGCGAAAATGGGAACAATTGCATGAAAATGAACCGAAATTTTCAAGGACGTTGGAACAATCACAACTGTTCCACAACAAATATGCATGTTTGTGAGTTTGCGATGGATTGACACTTTTGTTTGGTATAATATATGGACTCTCATATTTAAGACATCGGAGTACGATAGATACAATGTTTTTATTTTAAATAAATATTCATAAACCAATAACAAATACAATGTTTAAATATCTTTTTAAAGTAGGCCTTAGCATCCGGTAGAATCACACTACACTCTTATATGATGTAAAGTGTATTTTCATCATATTAATACTGCGGAATTTATCAAATGCGTTAGAAAAAAAACACGTTTAATTCCAATATTGTATGAAAAATACAAATATTACATTTTGAATTATTATATATTGTATAAAGAAATCGTTGTATTGCATACATGTTCTTAATAAAACTTAAAAACTAAACATAAAATATAACAATAAAGTCGGACTAATAGCATCATTTATATTCGCATCTATTTGATAAATTTGATAAATCGATTTGATATTATTTGATGAATTAGTTTTTTTTAAATATTAAGCCGTGTCACGAAGGCAATACCTTTTATTTCTTAACAATGAACATTTATTTTCTTAATTGTGTTTGACAAGGCGTACAATGCCATTTCGAGAAATATAACATGATTTCAACTCAAGCGGTGTTTTAATGTTTTAATATGATAATGATATTGCTAAATATTGAAAATTACAAGTGAGTTGTTTGAAAGGCACAGCAAACCTCACTATTTAAGGACAGTGTTTGAGACTTGTTGACGCTTATTTTATGTCTCATCGTACTCGTTTATAAATCAAAACATAAAGTTATCTCAACATCAATACTTACTCAGCCATTTATAAACAAATACTCTTTGATAATTTTGATTTACTTCTTATCATGGAATGGAAACGTGTTTCTGTCAATGTGGCTTAATAAATAAAAACATTTCTTAGTATCAAATATAGCATCATATTTTTACAAAACATCGTTACATTTAGGGAACAATTGTATCTGGCTATTAATTAGAATACGCTATTGTATAGCCCACAATCTCTAAACTTCATTTTAATAATGGTTGATCAAGTCATAAATCGCGTGTTGAATTAACAAAACTGATCCTTTCAGTCTTCATACCACACTAACGCGCAGGTTGGTGAGCTACCTCACGCAGGTATACCAAAAAAGAGAGGACAGTTGCGTTATAGCCATCTAAAGGGTGACTAGTGAAAACAAACGTAGTCGTCATTCGGTATTTAGGTGTCAAGTCCTACGTTGCGTTTTGACATGACAAGTCCAAGCGATTCGTGTCAAAAATGGAAGCAATCAAACAACTACATTCTAAAGGATGTATCAAAAATTAATATACTGTGCTTGGTCAACAAATAAGAACACTTTGGTCAGGAAATACATTTTGGGAATCCAACACACGTACTCGTTATAAATGTTCAAGGAGGAGCAATACCACTACAGTTCGAATGCCGAGGACACAAAAACACCTTTCCCTGGCTTCGTTTATTTGGTCTCTCTTATTTCACAATATACTGCAAATCGAGCAGAAACAAAAACATCTAAACACATTGGATTGATTAGAATGAAGGGCTCAACATAACCACCCAAATCTGTTCATTTAGAAATTGGCGCAACACGTGAAACGAAAATTCGAAAGAAGCACGTTTATTGACGCCCACGCATTAAAAATTTCACCTAGCGAGTATGAAGTGGTAGCATTTAGGCTAGTCGCTACCTGTCGTACCGAATGGGTTGTAATGAATCGTCCCTACATCCAGAAGTAATGATTTCTCACACGTATCGATAGATTCTGGTTTCAAAATATCTCCTCTCCTGCATATTTTCTATTGAAAAAAATATATCCTCTCTTGTATGAAAAAAATGCTACTATAGCAAAAAAAAAGAAATTTAATTAGAATTGTAGGAGTGGCAGTCGAAAGAAACATTTAACGAACTTTCTGCAAAACAACTACGTTGCTAACATAAATTCATCGCACAATCGACTAAATTCATATGCTAGCCGTAGCTAAAAAAATATGTATTATGCTTGAGGATCGGGCGGAAAACCAAAAAAATCAGATAATACGCATGTCTTATGCAAAATGAAAAACGCTTATAGAGAATATACAATCATTATCCTGGTGTCAATAACGTCATGCCAAATTTAATGCAATCACTTTAAGAGCATAACATTGATCTCATGTTATCGTATGAGTCGCGTAATGATGAGGCCGATGGACTTGAGGCTTTTAGAAATTCAGTGTTATTGGATTGAAATATATAATTAATATTTTAAATAATTAGGTATAGTTATATAACGATATATGAAAAACAATATTTCAAACATTTCCATTGGCCGGTCGACGCAGCGATGTAGATTTAGTTTAGCGTTGTAATGGCACAAGTAACTGTTTGTTCTTACCTACAACACATATTGATAATAACGTATAAAAGGTTTGGCGCTAGTTAAAGATTAAACCGGTTCCGTAACTTTATCAGCTGTTCGATTTTATTAGCATTAAAAAGCGCCACATCATTGACATGTTCGTGGTGGTGTTACATAACAGCAACAAAATCATAAAGAGCGCTAAATTATAATACTTTAAGTGATGAAGAATAAAAGACTTAAATCGATGATAACATTATGAGGACACACATAACTATAAACGTTTTATCAAAGTATATTACAGCAATACTTTTAACGGTCATTTCAAAACAATTGCTACATTGCAATAGTATATGTCCTACATCAAATAATCAAGATTACATTGAGAATTAATTCAAAAGGCCTTTAGGTGACGTTTGAAACTGTTGATGTAAGAACATGATCGCAGTGAGTTAAGATCTTTATTTCAGAGTTTTGGGGCGCACATTCTGAAAGATAGATCACCTCAAAACGTCAGGTTAGATTTCGGTTTACCAAACAGGTCCCAAACAAGTCCCCAGTTCGATGATCTAATCTATCGAACGTGAATGCGGATCGGTTATTCGGTTGTTCCCAGCGGGTCTTGTGCTTCGTATTCAAACTCATCCTTGAGATTCTGGGGGCTAGGTTGCTGAGGCCCTTCTATGCAAGTCACATTATATTATACAAAATTATAGCTCGGATTGGCAATCAATGGAGCTTTGTGAGCACTGAGACATTATAGACGTCACGAAAGTCACCTGTGATCAATTGAGCTGCGCCGTTTTGAAAATGTAGAGACGGTTCAGTTGCGTTTCTGCTTTTCCACACAGTTAGGCGTTTGCATAGTCAAGTCTGGAAATTACACTTGCAAGACCAATAGCTTAGCCGCCACAAGCGTCAAGTACTTAATTTTGGCTGTCTTAGCTGGAAGTACTCGACTTTATGTACGTGACTTACACGTTGAGCCATTTTCAGTTCCGAGTCAAACATTGATCCCAGGTTTACCACCTACGATCGCCACCTACGATTATTGAGCGCTGTAGCACTTTTGATACTTGTTGTTTTGTTCCGAAAATTATAAATTCCGTTTTAGACTTATTTTTTGTTTGTTTTTGGTAATCCATCGGGCAATTTCAGATATTATTGATTCCAGACACGAAAAGGTAGTGTTTTGCGAGTCTATATAATTTGAGTTTATCGGTTTGAGAAGCTGGGAATTGTCAGCAAAAAGGTAGTTGAACACCTGTAACTGACGGAATAGATTGTCTAGCGGGCCGACGTATTACGAATACTCCTGCCCCCAGGCGTATATGAAACTGCCTTTTGATTTGCGATAGAAGTATGGCGATTATTGCACGTTTCAAACGCGGGACTAATGTCTAAGAGCGCCATGAGGACTACATTCAGCTCATCGACACACCGCAAGATTGCCTTTCTAAAAGACTGATTGTAAGGGTTCATCGAGAAAATGTCAGTAAATGCGTTTATCTGGTCTGATACTATTTTTTCGAGGAATTTTGTGATAAATGGTAGCTTCAAACCCGGTCTAAAATTAGCTATTGTTGGTTCCAGGTTAGACTTTTGATGATGGATAAGACGACGCCTTCTTTGTAGGCTCGAGGCACGGTGTCTGATAAGATCGATTCGTTTACGATGGTTGCCAATGTTGGTGCTTAAATCTCAATGTTCGATTTAATAAATTCGGTAGGTAGTGGTTCAACCTGTGGGCAGTGCTTGTTCGCTTTTTTAATGATGTAACGCTTTATTGTCTTTAGCGATATGGGCTAAAAACTCGTGATTTCTGTGTTCACCAAGTTTTCATCCTTAGCAGCATGCATCAGCAAAGGTTCGTTTACGGGACATGCTTCAACAATCTTTTCATTTTTTATAAAAAAAATGTTGCGAAGACAATGGCGAGAGTCTCTTTCGATTCATGTTCAGGTAGGGTTTGTTGATTGCCTTTAGATCAATGTCATTCACGAAAGCGAACAGAGATGTTTGGTTTTACCGCAGTCTTTTAGAGCTGTCCAGCGCAGGTGTTATCCTCTAGGATAGCATTATAGAGATATGATGACACTTAAAATAGTTAACATAAAGTATTCATAAAGTACATTACTATAAATACATACTGCATTGGGTAATTAGAAAAAAATCCTATAAGTTACCAGTTTTTTTATATTCACATATAAAATTGTGCTGTTTGGTACACTCTTGATTATTCAAACAAGTGTAAAAGTCGCTAAAGCAATAGTATTGCAGACAAATTTTGTTTATTCTATTCTGTTCAACTAGAATTCACGCGAAAAGAAACGCCAGGAGCTTCACATTTTCATCGTTTCCTATCTTGACTTCACCTAACAATTTTCGCATTTTACAAAGACCTATGATAACAAAACATATAACTTAAAATATAATCAAGATATCCCTTTATAATAATCAAACCTGTTTTATCCGATGATATCCCTACATATCACGTTTAAACTATTCATTTTCACCCAAGACCTTCTAAATGTATTATTCATTATCATAAAGGATACAAAAAATATTAATGGATAAAAATATAATATTTGCAAGCTTGAACACTTTTTATTTGCTTTCGAATCAACCCTTTTGAAAATAAAACATGACAATCATTTTAAGTAAGGATATCTAAAGTGTCTATCACGCAGAACAATGTTTCTTTATTTGCGTAATGCATCGTCGCCAACTATAGCACTGGTAAAGTGATACATAGGAACTAACAATAGCTTGGAAATGACACTTCAGATCACCAATTTCACAATTTGTTTCCCTTCAGAGGTTACCATTGATCATAGAAGGTCATTGACATATAAACTTGACACATTATTATATACCTGAGTATGAGGCTCACATGCATCATTACATCATGCATTGCAATATAAATGAGAAACACTCTATCTTTAGCATTTTTTTCAGTTCACCTACATATAAGTAAGTTAATGAGGGTGATTAAAATAATAAGATGTTAGCAGAACCAGATCATCATCAATTTGAAACCAATCAATAATTAACCTCTAACATAACAAGCTACTCGATATAAAATTCAACATGTAAATACATAGCAATATCAGATCATTATGATTACCATACTGATTATTTTCGTCTTCCTTTTTCATAAAGAGGGTAGAGTTATCTGGATTGTATATTGTAGAAGATGAAGTAACATGATTAAGAACATTTACATCATAATAAATGCTGTTGGGTCACGTATGTATATACTATTAAATTATATGTTCTTATTGAAACTGTGATTGTTTTAATTTATGTTTAAATTGCTTAATGATATGTTTATGTATTGACAGAATAAACTGCATTCTGACTACATATCAAAATTCAACCAATTATATCTCATTGCCCTACAATGTCTTGTTTTAATATACCACTTATATATATAAGACCATTTAAAGCAAATTGATTTTTAGGGAAGGCGGTGTCAAGATAGCCTTTCTTTTTATCTATTCCATCATTTCAAAAACACCAAATGATTTCAAGTTTACAGAACCTAGAAATTATCAAAAAAATCATCTACTTCTTGGTAAGCTCTCACCATTGCTGCGTTTATTGTGACCGCATCATCCTCAACATGTTTCTCTTAAACAAATATAAATGAAATAATTAATGAGTAAAACTCTAAAGAAGTTCATAAAAACATAAAGATAGATACATAGTCATTCATCTCATGAACCAAACTTACCTACTTTTCTTCAAAATCTAATATGATAACTAAGATTCCTAGGTACTGTACACTAACTCACCTTCTGTGTGAGTACACTTTTGTAGTAGGGTAGCCGTTTATATTTCAAGAGGATCACTTTTTATTCCAAGCTCTTTTATTTCTTGTTCGCTTTCAAACTGTTTTGCTATTAGTACTGCTAGTGTGGTCTTCAGCTCATCTAGCTCAGCTTTGATCACATGAAACATAGTATTTGATTAACATATTTATGACCTTTTATGATAAATGGTAACCTCTGAAGAGAATTACAATGCGAAATTGGTGATATGATTTTTCATTTCAAAGTTATCACTAGTTCCTATTTATCCTTTTCACAGTGATTCAATTTGTGATGATGCATTTGCGCAAACAAACAAAAATCTTTGTTTCCTTGTAATAGACACTATATACCTATATATATCTTCTCAATCGATTGCAAAAATGCATTTGACAAAGATAAGCTGATCGAATCAAATATAATTTTGAATCTAGGGAAAAGATTTATGACTCGAAAAGAAAGAAGCAGACATAAAGATTATAGTTGGCAGTCAGAGCAGTCAGTTAAAGTGCAAACCGACCAATGGAACTATGTAAAGTATCATGATCTCTGCAATCATCGCACCATGTTATCACAGTCGTTGAGCTTATGTTAATCACTAAAGAAAGTAAGGATGGGGTAGTTTCAGACGGAGGTAAAGGATTTTGTCGAAGACGACGCATTTACAGCAAAAATGTGTTACAATTAATGGTCGAAAGGTTTTTCAAAATGGAATGTTTTTGGGATGGGAAAAATCATAAAAATGAATAGATCATGAAGTAAGCATGAACAATCCTAATCATGAAGATGGTTTGGTTGTAATAAATGACTGTAAATCTATATTTTCAACAGGGTTGGTTACCATAAACGAAAACAAAGGAAAAGGCAAGGATGTTTGCAAATGGATATAAATCGCATAATGTTAATCAGGAAATTGTAAACACTAATGTCCAAAAATCCCAAGATATCTAAAGCAGCAATATGTAGCTTGATGCAATGACATTTGTGGTTAGTATTACTTTATAAAGTGTAGACACGATAAAAAAATCGCCCAAGCGCCTGAAAGCACTAGAACTATGTAAAAGACGCATCACAAAAGAGGAACGGATTTGTTTCGCCGGTACAAAAAAAGGTCACTATTTGATCATATACATGAGAGAACGCTGTTAATAGAAAAACATACTTATAATATAGCAAAATTATTTGAAAGTCTATTGACACGCCGCTCGATAAGGTTATGTAGAACAAATGCTTTTTGTACAGCAAATAATGTATTATATATGTAACTGAATTTTCAGTTATGGAATAAATTTCCAATAGTATAAAAGCTGATGTTTAATCTAAATAAAACTACCGATAGATAAAAGTACCATTTTAATACCATTTCAAACTCGTGATTGAAAACTGGTTTTGCTACCTCTTTTATAAGAAAAACTCAAATAGTATTGCATTTAAATTGATATGAATCTCGATGATATTTCTTTTGTGTAGTCGAGGCAAGAAGGGGAACCCTCGACGTGTCATTGAATTCATTGAAACATTTACCAATTATCAGACTGTTATTTTTACGGAAATGTGTTTAATTTGCAGCCCGCTGACCACTGTGTCCCTATTAAACAAGCTAGTATATAGAGAGTTTTATCTCAGAGTTTTAATCAGGTAAACTCAAATCTATTACATAAAGCACATTTTTATATGTCTTTTGTTAAACTGAAGATAAAAATCGTTTGAAATCTATATGTAAAAAACTGATACAACATTATTCACGGCGCGAATGAATTCATATAATTAATATACTGTTTCATAATCAAAGGTTACTTTGAGTAACTCTACAAAAATATATGTTAATGGATTATTTTTTACAAGAAGAATCCGTTAAGTACTAACGTTAAGGTATTTATGTTTAATTTGTTTTTGTTTTACATTTCTGACGAGTATACATCATTGTTCAACATTCTTACTTTTTAGACATAGCTCCTTCCTGTTTTGCTCGCCTTGCTGTTGTTTCGCATTTAGTTCTGTAACTGAAGCCTGCAATTGCGTCGTTTCTGCTTTGACTAATTCAATGAATTTATCTGCAATTAAAAATGTTATATCCCCAATTAAAACATGCATCAATCAATATATTTTACCTAGCTGCTTTCTGCTCGATAGGTAAAATATAATAATATA
>LQRL01122690.1:0-10801 GCA_001703475.1 Hydroides elegans
AGAACAATTAATTTACATTATTCCATGTTTTAAACTTTCTTCTTATAATCCGTTAACCGAATGTTTTATGTTGCTTGGCCTTACAGACAATCAAGTAGCGTTTTACATAAGGGCAGGCAGCAGTAGGTACACACGAGTCTATGGCAAAGTACTAGTATCTATATATGTATCGTGTCTCTGTTTTGTGTGCAATGCTATTAAAGTTGTGAATTATACCTTCAAACGTTCGATATATCCGTTATTTTTATATCCTTTACAAGCTTGATATTGTTGATAATTATATAAACTATTTTTGAAATATTATCCACCAAGAAAAACTTTGATATTTTAACATTTGTTTACAATTTTGAAAAGCACTTCCTATGGAATCTGTAAGGCCAAGCAAAATTTTAAGCAAGTTTATTTACTCGAAAAATAGGTATATAATCATTTCGTTTAAGTAATTATTGGTTGTATTGCAATAATTTTCCAAATATTTCCAAATGTTTCGCTCGCGCCTACGGCGCTTGCACGTTGAAGATACAAGGTATTGATTCAAAATACAGTACCGGTTTCATTTTACTTGTACGTATACAAGCCAGTGTCAATCTTGGTTAACATCCTTGAGTAGAGCATACAAATGTGTGGATGGTAATCTTAAGGATATATTAAAGAATTTCAAAATCCGTTTTCAAAGCAGGGAAAATCTTATCGGGAATCAGGGAATTTCGTTAGATGGATCAATTGTTATTTTCATTATTTCCGTTAGAAAAATTGCTCGCGCTTACGGCGTTCACATTTTATTCGCCGTTTCACCTTTTTGGCTCGCGCCTTCGGCGCTGAGATTTTGACTAATTTATATTATGATTTGAAACATAAAGTACCCGTTTCATTCATGCAATTATCAATCTTGGTTAAGAGAAAACAAAAACAGGCAAAAGTAAGCGATTTTGAAACAGGCTGGACTAGCTCGGTTATTGGTATTAGTTACCAGAACACTTGTCACAAAAATGATAGGAAACATAATATTGGACTTTATTAAATGAGTACCTAAAAGTCTTTAAAACTGTTTATTAATAACTTGCTCGTGTACCCTTTAGTTAAAAGACATGATTTCAAACTTTTAGTTTAAAGACATGATTTCAAACTGGGCTTCTCGTGGCTACCGATCCACATTTTTACATTTGAACGTGTTTTGAACACGAATGGTAAATATAATGTGGGACCCAGATGACAATACGTATTTAATATATAACAAGGGTTAGGTAAATCATGGAAAAAAAAGAGAAGAGAATTTGAAATTGATTTCGATTGTCACCCTTACATTTTCGGGCTACTGGGTTTCATGTCGGGCTACTGGATTTTACAACCTGGTAGCCCAGCGGGCTACTGGACAAAAAAGTTAATTTCCACCCCTGCTCGTGTGCCATTTGGATGGTGCCAATGGGAATTGACGATCAGATTTAATAGTAAAATATTTTACCGTTTGAATACCACTTGTCGATGAAGACTACTCGCGACATATTGGGCTAAAACCTCAGAGGTTGATAGTCCGAACAGTAGGGCGTCCGCCCGGTAGTCTGTCATTTGTCCGTGTGTCATAGTTTTGTCAATAGGCTAGAACTTTTAAACGGAGGGTCGTAGAAACTTTGTTATTTTCTCAAGTGAAAGCTCTGGATGTGAGTATATTTCTTTGTGTAGTTTTGACAATTAAATTGGCGTATTTCGGAAACATGCGCTTCCATGGGCTAGAATGTTTGAGCAGAGTTTCACAAAGGTTTGACTTTAGACTAAAATATAGATTGTACGATATGTCGATGTGCGTTGTGATAGTTCTGGTCGAATTCAGTAGTCCAGAAGTGTTAATTAAGCGAAAATATGTGTCACATGATCAGTCTATAAATCATACACATTTGAAGTGTTTCACGGATGCTTTCTTGTGGTGCTAATGACCAGTCTAGAAAAACTGGAAATGAATAACTTTGCCCAAGATATGATTTTACGAAAACAGTTTGAAGAATATATGTGTTTACGAAATACGTTAGGAAATGCTTATATGATTTACCAGAATATCAAAAAATATCATTACTATCATTAGGCTAAAATTTAATGGCTTTTCGTGTAATCTGTAAATATGCCTTTTTGATATACAGTAAAACCCCTGTTAGGGAACACCCCTGTTGGCGGAACACCTCGCTTAATGAACGCTTTTTCTCGGCCCCAACTTTTCCCATTTGCTTTAACATGGGCGAGAAATGGGAACCCCTAATAGCGGAACACCCCGATATTCGGAACAGGGAACACTTTAGGCGGTCCCAAAACGGCATTTTACTATATATTGAGCCCCTAATAGCGGAACATGCTCCTGTGATTTTGTTTTTACCAATGCTGCCTTTTGCTCATTGAAGAATATGCGTGAATAACGATGCTGAGATATAATAAAGCAACATCCATAAAGGGATTTACAACTTTATAGTGGATCTCTTGTGAATGTGTTTTCTAGAGCATGTCTAATTTAAATCACATTACTCGTTCGTTGGATCGAGCGCATTTCACCTTTTGACCTCGATTGAACCATAGTTGAGGAAGATCAGAACTACCAAAATGACCGTGGCCAATCAACGAAAACATGCAGATGCTTTGATTATCATTATTGGTCGTTGTCAAACATCAATTACTAAATACATAATGCATGAATTCCTATAGATCGATATTAAATATCTGCTTTGCGATTCATTGCATGTGTTTAATGTAATTGATTGTAAAACACTTAATTTAAACGGCAAAATAAACTTATCTGTCTTGACAGATTATTTTGCTTTGTTAATACAGCTTAAATATACATATAACACTGTATATACATAAAAAAGAGAACAAAACTACCCATGCCCTCTTTTTGATGACGTAATTACTGACCCCCTCTTGGCGGAACACCCCCGAATAAGGAACATTTTCGCCGGTCCCGAAGGTGTTCCCTAAAGAGGGGTTTTACTGTACATGCAGGGATAATTCTAGGATTTTGGGGTTGTGCGCCAATGGCGCACAGTCCAAAAGACACACGAGCGAAAATAGATGCTACAACAAAAGTGAATACTAACACACTTTAAAGAGAAAAGTACGTCTCTGAAAGAAAATAGGTTCGTCAAAAGACGCAGATATTACAAGAACATGTGTCGCTTGAATCAAAATGTACTCTAGATTGAGCAGTGGTTCTAAGGTAATCTAAGATTCGACTTATCCCTTCCCTTTACAAGATGTAACAT
This sequence comes from Hydroides elegans, assembly GCA_001703475.1. Lineage (NCBI taxonomy): Eukaryota > Metazoa > Annelida > Polychaeta > Sabellida > Serpulidae > Hydroides > Hydroides elegans. The sequence goes on from LQRL01122690.1 coordinate 3,243, forward strand.
CTTAATCATTCTGTATATGGCTTATCATAAACGGGATGCAATGGTGAGTCTCAGCCTCATATATCATATAGGGGGCCTACACATCTGGTAATTAGAAAGCCATCGAGTTGTTGAGATTGCAGTTGTATAACGTATTAATTGTAGATCATTATAATTTTCTTTTACACAAATGTATTGAACAAGTTCTAGGAAAATGGCACATATGCGAAATTGTCGTGCGCCGTACTAGAAAACCGTGCGCCATTACGGCGCACAGTCAAAATTTATCTGCGCCGTATATGAAAAGTGTGCGCCATGGCGCACATGGCGCACGCTAGAATTATCCCTGACATGTATTTAATAATTTGATTCGCTTTGGCGAGAGGTGTTCCTTAAGTATTCCTCCTTTTCAAGGAATGTGTTGGTAAATGATGTTACTTACTCTGAAATATAACCTTATCATGACCGAAATATCTAATTACGTCTTAGGGCCGCATTCTGTCGTGGGGAGCACACCCACAAGGTGCCGATGGAACTTCATAAGCTGAACAGAACGAGGCTGTGTGAGCGTCTGAAGCAATACAAAGACATTCCTTCTGGCTCAATCGTACTTCTACAGGGCGGCTCAGAGTTCAATCGTTACTGTACCGATGTCACTGTCACTACTTTTCGACAAGTAAGTGGAATAAAAAAGGCAGCACTGCGAACAGACTGTTTCATCCACATAGTAAAAGGTCCTTAGTTTTGACCGAAATTATTTTCATAGAGTAACTGTATATGTTAAAAAAAACAATGAGCTGTCCCCTTAAACGGAGGGATATAGGGCTGAACTTGTCCGTCGGTCCGTCCGTCTGCCTCACTTCATTAGAAGTATTCTGAATCATATAGAAAGCTCTTTTGACGATACATATGCAACGTCACGGTTTCATTTCGATCTACCCTAAAAGTAACAGATTTTTAAAGATGGTAGAATACAGACTTTATAAATCATGTACATTTAAAAAACCGAAAATATGATTCAAATTTTATAAATCATGTACGGTTTGAGAACCGAAAAAAGTACATAAACAGTTGTACATGGCGCACCAAATAGTGAAACTGTAATGCACCCTATTATGTCCTTGGAAGCAATCACTAGGTCCACATATAACCACCAATATGCATATTGTTTATCAGAACGCTGACATTAGCGGCAACATCAGTAATACAGCCAGCATTTGTAACATTAAAAACGGTGTGAAGTTTCAATTTTGTTTTGAAAATATTGTACTTTGAAATGATTTATACTTTTAATATAAACGTAGTGGAAATAATAATTAACCCATTTTTGTAGTTGTTATACTGATTTTAATACAATTGAAATTTCCCATGTTGGCAGGTAGGTCTTGTGGCCCAATGGATAAGGCGCCTGACTACGGATCAGGAGATTCCAGGTTCGAATCCTGGCAAGATCGTATTTTTTTCTCTTTCATAATATTTGTTTTCATATTTAATTATAGACTACGAGGGGGAAAAAACCAGAGGATTTTTAAATATTCACAACGACTTCAACATTCTCATCAAAAAATGAAGTTGTTAATAAAATGTTAGCGGTCGGCTCGTTTTTGCTTTAAACCTTGTCCGTCTTTTGCTTCCCCTTACTTTACCGATACGTAGACTGGCCGAATGCTAGTGTACCTCACACAATCAAGAATTTACGGAATTGTAAGAAAAATATATTTCTGGGTGCACCTTAGGGTGTGTCCACATTGATCAAACTAACCTTGAAACCTAGATTCAAACCACTTAAGGTCGTGGTTCCAATATCACAAAAGCCAAATGCCTAACGTAAAATTCCTATTTACAACAGCTTGGTTCGAAGGTGATTTAATTGCATGGAAAATGTTTATTTTCGCCGTATCCTTAGCGGTCGCACGATCGTGCATCCGATCGTCGTTTCGTCCACGCGATTGTCTTTAAGACGAAATCGGGCTATTATGAAAGTAAAAATTGATAGACATCCACCCTGTGCAAAACACATTTATTTAAAGGTAAATATTAAAATAATAATATCCTTTGGTGCGCGCATTTTATATGTTATTTTCAAGTTGGATATCGCGCGCGAAAGTCTTTTCGCATGCGCGACCGTCGATTTTGGCTAAAAAAAACACCCCTGATAATAGGCAAGTTATTCAAATATCTATTGTATGTTATGTTTATTTCCTGAATGATAGTTATAAAAGTCGAGAAATAATATCTTTACTTTATATTTTTGTCGAGATAGAAGCTTTTCGAAATATCAGAAGCCGAAAAACGGATCTTTGCTATCCGACGTGACGACGTTGTGGCGTTGCATAAAAGGAGACCTTACCATAAAAATGTAAAATACAAGAGGGAAACTATGCTCATAGAGCATATAAATCCGCTATCTTTTCTTAGAAATAAAATGAAATTTATATTTATCCAAACGATATTTGTATATGTTTTTGTATTGTAGTCTAGGCAAGTTCTCTTAGAGCACACTGCAAGACATAATCGTCTCATTGATTATTGCTATAGAGCGCTATAGACAGTTTATTTGTTTGCATTTGTTTATTCTTTGGTATTTCAACAAATATATGCAATATTACAATAATACAGATAACCCATATATTTCTTGACTGAAATGATGGTCTTACATTTCATTCTTGTCATTATTCTAATCAACAAAATATTTTACAATATAAGGAGTGGTTTCATAACACTGCATTTGCCCTTTGACGCAATAATTACGTCATATATTGCGACAATGTCCCACCTTCTCTAAGCTCCCAACTCTATTGATTGTTGGTTGATTGACACGTGTCGCGTTAGCCAATAAGAAATCGGCACACTTTATAGGGACGTACAAAATATGATTTTCCATGAAATTCCCGATTTAAGTTTTCAACGTTTATTGACAACCTAATCAATATCTTGTAATTTTAACCAGCCAATAATTAACTTCATGTTATATGTTACCTTATGGTATACTTTTTGTGTTTGTTTATAGCCTCTAAAACATAGTTATGCGAGTGACAAAATATTTTCTTAAAACCCGACCAAAAATATAATCTGCTCCGTTTTCGTAAACGAAAAAGATAGCAGATAATAAATGCATTTAAGATTGAATGAGATAGTCTTTAAAAAAAAACACGTTATTTTAAATAAATTACTTTAAACTACTAATATAATTAAAGTAACCTTGAAATATGCAAAATTAAAATGTGAAAAAGTGGAGATGCGGGGGATCGATCCCCGGACCTTCCGCATGCAAAGCGGACGCTCTACCGCTGAGCTACATCCCCACAGCTGACACTACAGCATTTGTAATGTGTTTATATACGGGTTTTCCATTTCGCTTCACAATCTTCTTCATAAAAGCCTGTCACTTGAACAGTTGTTTGCTATGTGCATTACCAGAATTTCACCCGATAGATTAATGAAGCAATAAATCAGAAATACACTTAATTTGATAATTTCTCAAACCGTATTTTACAACGCAGATTTGAGAAAACAACTACGCGACTGTCTACGACGCTCCTCGACCACCAACACCACGGTTGCAGTGATTATTCCTAAAAGATAAATCACAATCCGTATAAAAGACATAGAAATTATACACACATCCTTTAACCATTATCTTTCTACTCGTAGGAATCGTACTTCCACTGGTTATTCGGCGTGCTGGAGCCCGACTGCTACGGGGCTTTGGATGTTGACACGGGTGAGGCGACTCTCTTTGTGCCGCGCCTGCCCGACGAGTACGCCACCTGGATGGGCGCGTATGTACTATGATTTGTTTTGTTGAACCGAAAAATGATTTGTAATATATAAAATTGATTTTCCACCGTATGTGTTTAATTCTGAATTCTACAAATTTGTTGTTACTGTACATATTCCTATATTGAAATTATATACTGTGTGTTGTTTCAGCTCGATCGTCTATCACTCTGTCTGTTCGTTCCTCTGTACGTCTATATATCACAGGGTTCGACATAAGCAAAAATTAATACTCGCCAAACTGGCGAGTGACTTTGATTTCATACTCGCCAAACAGATTTTGTACTCGCCAATTTGGCGAGTAACTTGATTTTGTACTCGCCAAATCCAAATATGCATAAATAGTTACAGTTGAGGATTTTTAGGTCTCTTTTACAACTTGTTATTAAAAACCTATGCGAAGCTTCAACATTAGATAAAGCAGGGTCATCTGTTGAAAAACCTTAACAAGAATCACTACTTTTGCTAAAAAGCCCCCTATTTGCGAGTATGTAACATACTCGCAAATAGGGGGCTGTATTACCTTATTTTACTTAAAACTTTCATAGGAGTACCTATTTAAAACCTGAAATACCATTGCTAGTAGGTATTTTACATTACAAACTTACATTACAGACTTAAATCTTCAGCGGAAGTGTGGGCGGTCAAGATATTGTATACTTCAATTGTGAGCGCCGAAGGCGCGTACTTTGAAAATTCAAAACAAAGCAAAAGCATTGCTAAATCATAGAATATATATATGTCGCCAAAAGAAGAATAAATGAGGCAGGGAAGGAAATTAAAATGAAATAGATTTGTCTAATGAATTATTTTTCTATATAACCTAGCGGTTTTCAACGAGTCGGACCTGTGTGGCTTTAATAATATTCCCCTTACAGTGTTTTAATAGCGATAAGGATACAATAACAGACTGTGCCAAGTCAAAAGTGATATACGTCTAATCATTTTTCTATCATTGCTAAGAACTACTCGAATACTAATTGAGCAATACATTCTTGTATATAATATTTAGCCAGTTTTCAAAGTTTCAAGATCGTGAATTATAGATTATGATATAACGTCGCCATATTTATACTGAGCTCGAGCGAAATTTTCATAAATATTTATAGATATAGACGATATTTGAAATTAGTGTGATTGGTACAATTATCTGAGTGCATATTTAAATTTGGCGAGTGACTTTCATTTTGTACGAGTTCGCCAAAATGTTTCCGCCAAAATTTCATACTCGCCATTTTGGCGAGTGACTTTCAGGTCGTACTCGCCAAACGAAATTTTTACTCGCCATGTCGAGTTGGCGAGTGCTTATGTCGAACCCTGTATATCTAAAACACAAGGTAATTAGAATACTTGAAAATAATCTCTATACTTTTAAAATTATATAATGCTGTCCTCATATACACTGAATTAGAATTTGAAGATAGAATTGAAGTCGATTAAGTTGTGTCAACGCAAGGTTTCATTATATCCATTCTGTTAAAAGCGGCCTCCAAATCGGTGAAGTAGCTTATCTGAAAGTTTGGAAACGCTTGGTATAGGTTGCATATATCGGTGTACATCAAGTATGTGATGTATTTATGCATGCTGAAAATTAAGGAATAATTCAGAAAACTAATTCTCATAAAACCCAATGATTTTTTTTCAGGATCCGCCCACCAGAGCACTTCCGAGCAAAATACGCGGCCGATAAGGGACAATACGTCGACGAGGTACATTTTCCAACTTTTTCGAATTCTATTTCCATTAAAAAATCGGATGTGTGGTACGTTATGTTCGTTGTGAAATAGAGGTTTTAAGAGAACGAGCGTGGATTTTTCAAATTCAATTTTAATAAAAAGGTTGAAGGATGCCAACAATTTGGGTTACAAGCTAATTTAAAAATTAGCTTGTAACCAACGTGTCAGTCATATTTTCTTCGTTTTCAGCTTTTGCAAGTACTGAAGGACAAGAACCCATCTGTCCTTCTGACTTTGGTAAGTAAATAAACTAAATTTATGTTAGGATTTACAATCATTCTTGATTATCATACACTTCTATATAAATGAATAGGCTATTTGTTTAACTTCTGGAACATAATGTGTACATTTAGCACTTTTAGGATAAACAAACATGGATGCATACATTATGACATTTAAATCGTTTAAAAATCCTTTTATCGACCAGACCACACTCGTATTTTTAAGGCCGTTGGAAAATTATATCTAATTCGTTAAAAAGTTAAACCCTTTGAAATTGTATTGCACTCGCTTTCCAATCAAATAAATGAATTTTTGATATGTTATTTCTCTTTTACAGCATGGACAAAACACAGACAGTGGCCTATACTGCAAGGAGGCGGCTTTTGACGGCATCAGCGAGTGAGTGACTTTCAATATCTAAGGCCTGGCTAGTTTTAAACAATTTCACTTTCATAAAACTTTACTCAAAGTATTTAAATTAAGATAGGAGATTAATAAAAGAACATGTTGATATTTGTTATTTGAAGAGTTAATAGAACCAATATCGTAAATTAATCAGGGTTTCAAGTATCCATCGAAAAACCCCAAAAACCCCAAATTCGTCTTTATTTTTAAAGAGGACCCCAAAAAATATTTGAAAACCCCAAAAACCCCAAATAAACCCCAAATTTTTATTTAAGAACAAAAACCCCTTTTTATTTTGTGATTTTGATCATATTTTCTAAATAGATTTTACCCAATGAGGAATACTGAGGGCAAAATAGCGCCCATTTGGCTTGGTTTTTAATAAACTTCTCCCAAAGTATTGATCGTAGAGCTTTCAAAATTTAACCCAAGCTTCTTTTTTATGTTCCCAACATGGATTGTGCTTTGATGACGATTGAATCATTATGGTGGCCAAAGTGGACTTCGCCATTTTCGCCAATTTGTTCATCTACATGTATATCGAGAAAAAGTCTTAGCTTTTAGACCTCTCTCCTCCCATAGTTTTGACAGTAGGGCTTTCAAATTTTAACCTAAGCTACTTTGAGATTTCCCAAACATGGATGGTGCTTCTGATGGCGATCGAAATATAATGGTCGCCATGTTGGACTTCGCCATTTTCGCCAATTTGGTCTTCTAATTAGGTGATTTTGGACTTAGGTACAAAGATACAAAACGCGTATATCGTGATGTTGTGACTACGCTGTTAGGATCAATACATGTATACAAGAACCTATTGTAGTTTTGAAATCTTAGCGCACAAACAATGACAAAGACAAGAAAAATGACAGAGTTCCACATGTTATTCTGGAGTAGCCCTAATGATTTACATGATAACAAAGACCCACAATATTCAAAACGATCACGGGACTGGACATTCGTGTCAAACATTAATATACACTTTTTAAAAAATGCGTCGACAGCTCTGCATTATAATCGTGAACGACGCGTCAGATAAATTCAGCGTTTTAGATATAAACATACTGTTGATTTTTTGTTTCACTTTTTGATGAATTTCCTTTATTTCTAGAGATAGTTATGCATTTACTATTTGTATGATGTCAAGAAAAGCGTCAGATAAAGATCTAATTATATTTGAATGAAACCTTGCCACTATTAGTAGCCTGAATCAATTCTTGAGCATTTTTTTTTCATTTTAAGGTAATAATTACAATTTTGCAATAATTTAATGATTGAATAAATCCATTGAAAACCGAAATATAACGATTTTAACATAAGTGTAATAAACGAATATGATTGGGGGAGGGGGTATAAGGAGACAACATGTATATTTTTCATTAAGATTAACTTTTTATTCGCAATGATTATCTCATGGAGATGAGAAGATGATAGATCAAC
>LQRL01122695.1:4075-18540 GCA_001703475.1 Hydroides elegans
GAAAACACGGAAACGTAAAACATTTGGCCTTGACCGTTTCGTGAACTTACACCAAAACTTGTCGGCGAATATTTATTTTGGGAAACGACAAGATTGATGCAAGATGAAAAAAAAATCAACATTGATGACACGGACGATTCTCTAAACGTGTAATTTCGAGCTAAATATATTAAAATATCCTATGAAAACATATATTTTACTAATATTCAACACAGTTGTTTATTTATTTATTTGCAATTTCGATACTTAAATGATGAAACTAAATTGTATATGAATTAATCAACTTAGCCTTACCTATATATATGACTGTTTCATTAGATTTATTAGAATAGTGGTTTTACTTTCTATGATATATAAAAGTATAAATAGCTATTCATGAATATTTTATTTGGACTATTTGAAACTTATAGTGACTTGTCAAGTTGTTTTAGAACTAACTAGCTATCGTATGACATCCGCTTCCCGCACTCTTCTCCCGTGGTTGTCCGCTTTCATTTCGTCGGTTTTTAACAACCTGGCACTTGAAGTGGCAGGCGTACAGGCGTAGCTTATTCATATATTTACTAGTCTGATCTAGTCAGATCTTCGTCAGACCCTTCCGATTGTTTCCCCTTTATTCCGAGGATCCTGCTCATGGTCCATACTGATCGTCATATGAAACCCCTGAATCCAGATTAACATATAAGAAATGAGGAACAGCATTCAAGTATAAAACTTTTAGATTCATTTTTTTTTCTTTTCCCAAGAAAATTGGGAAAAATAAATTTGGAAAAATAAATAGGGTGATTTACTTAAGCATATCTGATCCACAACTAATAGCAAGTTATTTCAATTTAAAAATTGAATTATATTTATTTATTCAATGCCCAATATGTCGACCCATCTCCCATATAACTATAATAATCTCCGTAAATATATCAAATCCTTAAACACTTTTATTGCGCATATCATAAACTATCATAGCTCCAACCTGAGTCTGTAGACCTGTCTTCCTGTCGACCCGTCTCATACACAAATAGCATAATATCAGTGAAAATTGTATATCCTTAAACATTTTTATGGCGAATATCAATAACTTTCAGAGTTCTTAACTGAATACCTGTCGATCTGTCGACCTGACTACCTGAATACCTTTCGTCCCCTCCCACATAAATAGTATAATCTCCGTATTTTTTTTATATCCGTAAATATTGTTATCGTGCATATCAATAACCTTCATAATCTCACCTGTCGACCATGTCATTTGATTTTTAAATCTATTTTTTGTAAAATTAGTCCTGAAACTTGTAAAATTCTTGTGCGTAGGTGTGAGGGGGATTCTAAAATCGTTTCCGAATCATGCTCAAAATTGGAGTTTAGATTTTCGTGGTCATAGCATTCCATAATTTTAAATAATCCTGGCGGTGTTGAAACTGTAATAACTAGCTAATTGCTGTTGTTTAATTTACATTTATCATAACATTTGGCTACATCGTGACGTAAATATAATTTCATCCTTTTATGCTTCATCCATCGCCATGCGTTTAGTTTATAAGTATGATTTCTGCAATCTGTGACAATAATTTCATTCGTTAACTTTAAACCAACATCAATTACACGGAAAACATGGCAATCCAAAGTCGCCTTTACCAAGAACATTTTTAAGTTCAATGAAATAGGCAACCACGTCATTAAAACCAGGACCAGGTTTACCTGTAATGGTGTCACATTGATTTTGATGTGAATGTAGGTTTTCGGTAGGCTTTTTGAAAATCTCAGTATTTGTTACCACTGAGTTCGAAAAATACCCAGACATTGATTATTTTTTAATTCGTATAATCAAATATGATCATTTTTAAAAGAAATCTTTTGCAATTAATATTTTCTTATTTCTTATATGCTTGATGTAGCTGTTAGATTATATAGGAGAACAACAATGTTATTGAGTGTCATAATGCAATAATATGGCTTCATTTTCAAAAATGCCATTCGTTCGTGATCGAAACAGGTGAAAGTTGATATCATGAAAAAAAAAACATCATGAATCTATTATAATTATATGCGATTACATTCATATACGAGAACTCAATAGGTAGTGCAATTGGTCGGCAAACAAGTTGAGGAAAACAAACACCCAGGGGCAAATTAAACACTGCTCTTTGTGTTAAAGTATAGGATGACTGGAAAAATGTGTATTTGATTTGAGCGTGTAAAATCGAGCATATCTGTCCTTTATTAGTATTTGCACCATTGCATCAATGTACATCAGTGTTTATGATACGACTGATCGAACATTTGGAGTCATTGCATAAACGGTAGAAGACAGATTTATATTGTATACATGAATGATGAAATAGAGATTTTACTGTTTAAAATAAGTATATAGAATACGCAGTTAATGGTTGGATATAAAAGAACGCATTGTGAACTACACACGAGTGCCAATATACCAAAATATTTGATTGTAATGCTATCAAAATGTATGCTTTTTGTGGTTGGTACAACCATGTATATTAAATGTAAATGGAAGAAAAAATGAAACGAAACAAAACTATAAATTTAAGAAACTACTTTGATCCATCATCTTATCATAGTAACAGTGAGTCAACAACTCATGTAAATATAGAGAAACTAAACAGAAGGGAAATAAAACTTAATCAATATCTTGGAAAACAAATTAATGTTCACAAACACAGGTCGAAACTATGCAAGACAGTTTTGATTTCAAACAGAAACTTATATAAGATCTATAACCTAAAATCCTACATCTCAAATAATGCTCTATTTAACAATCTTCAGTTATCAGCAATATGGATATATCTCGGCCAGGTGACTATATAAAAAAAAGAAACATGATCCAACAAATGAGAATACCAATTGCAGATTCAATCGATATGGAACGCACAAATAGCAAAGAGCGCGGCGACAACAAACTTTGTCCTTTCATTGTGCGACTTCTGCGTATTGAAGATCAGCAAAGAGCGTGGCATGAAACGTCAAACCAAGCACAAAAAGACCAAATGAATATATCGTCTGATTATCATACTTACTATCTATGAAACACTGACTATAACTTTCTATAAAAAGGTTAACTAACCACATGAAGTTGAATGTCAGGGCTATTTCACAAAACATCATATGCATAAAAACACGCTTGTAAGTATTCAATAAAATTAGCAACATAAATTGATTTATATTGAGACGTTTCTAATTGTACAATTTATAGCTTAAGAGGCTTATGTGATGCATCATAATCATAATGCCCATAATCATATCAATATTGTACTTAAGACAAACACAAGGCCGCACTTACAACAGGTTTTATGTTGGTAAACACTTAAAAAGGATAATAAAAACATATACGATTTCCTGACGGTAAAATGTTGGGCTGAATATAATAATGCGTATATTATTTGCCTAATTACAACTCGGTTTCATGAAGTTAAAAGCTGACACATTATATAATAATATAAAATAATCAACGAGAGCATGGGAAATATTTTCAAAAAAGGTGGATCCATTAAACAGGGAGAAATCGATATAGGAAATTATCGTGTCATCTTAACAGAGGACTTTGGTACTGGTTCCTTCGGAATAGTACATCCTGCACACAATCGCAAAACAAATGATATGGTAGCTGTAAAGAAAATCAATTATACTCTTCGTAGAAAAATAAACGAGGAATTAAGAAATATGGCCGAAGCCGACGGAGTCATGAAAATGGTTCGTCATCCACACATAGTTGGCCTGTTGGATTACAAAACGGCCCATGGATCTTCTTGGATATTTATGCCATATTGTGATCTCGGTGATATGAATACATACCTTAGCAATAATGCCGATATGCCGATAAAGAAGATATTGTTAATAATGTAACAACTGGCAGATGCCGTGTATCGTTTACATAACAACAATCCACCCATTATACACCGTGATATAAAGCCAGGAAATGTGTTAGTCAAACATGTCGGTGGAGAGGATATTGCAATGTTGACGGATTTCGGGTTTGCCAAATTGCACGATTACAGCATGAGCATAGTCGGATCTGTAGTTTACCGAGATTATCATGCATCGTTGAAAGGGACACCGAGTTTTATGGCACCAGAGTTTTTCATGGAAGATCCTAATGGGCTACAATACACTGCAACCGTTGATATATTCAGCCTGGGTCTCATGAATTCGATTATATTGGAATATTCCCCGACGAACAAGAATGTGTATCCGTTGAGTGGTACATCTAGTTTATGTATATATGAATAAGGTGTAATTAAGAATACTAACTTTTGTTATCGGTTATTATCAATAAGCTTTTAAATTATTTGTTTGAATGTTAATGATGATATATTTGAAACGTACGTCAATCATTATACTATCATATTGTTTTCAGTGAAATCTAAGAAAGAGAACAAGGTGGTTAACTTTGGATTTGAGATGAGTGAATGCTTCAAACGGTCCGAACCTTTACCTTGCATTGTTGAACATGATGTGGACGACAGTCCATCAAATTTTTATGTAAAAGAACTCATGCTAGAGATGACACAATTCCATGATCATGATAAGGTGCACATAGGATCTGTGAAACAAAAACTTGGCCAAATCCTATGTTTGTATTATTTTATTTAACTTACAACCGAACATTTTAAATCACATATGCTACATGAAGTTTACCATTTATACAACATTTATCATCTTTTAACATGATAAACTTTGATATCAAAATAATGCTATAACTTATGTAAATAAAATTACAATTCATAATCTGATAATGTGATAAAAAATCATATTTTAAAACTTTTGGTAGTGAGTCAATATACAATATTCATACTAATATGTTATATTAAAATTACATGGTTTGACTGTATTTACAGCAAATGAGCGAATTCCTTTGCCTGTCATAGATAATTCGATGGCGAGTCTTATTGAATGCAAGCTCAAACAAGTTAAATCAATCAAAACATCAGCAGGCATAAGATTTCTCAAGATATTTGGCGATGAGCTTTGGAGCTGCCAAGTGGATGGTATCACCGTTTATGATATTACTCTGAAACAATTGAGACAAATGAAGTTGGATTTTACGAATGACGCCGCCCTTCTACCCCATGGAAATATAGTAATTGCCGGACATAACTTTTTAAAGGAAATCACAAAAACAGGTACTTTAGTTCAAGTAAAAAGAAGTTGACCATCACAATACATAACAATTTTAGATATATTTCTAACATAATGTTTTAATATCATTAATATTTCATTGGAAAATATAATCAATACGACAAAAACGTGTTTATTTAGCTTTATTGAGCGCCCGATTTGAGCATTAATACATCTTGAGGGCTGTTGTGAGGACTGGTTTAATATATATTTTTTACAAAAGCAAAAACGGGAAATAGCTTATATCATAGCACAACTGTTTAATCATTTATCTGTGTATGGGAAAATGAATTATACGTTATAAGAAAATGACATTTTTTAAAAATATTTTTTACCGGAGATGTGGCATATAAAATCACGTTGGTAAAGTCCATGCGCGTATTTGACAAAACAAAGGAACAACGAAAGAATGCTACAACATTACTCCAGCGTATTAAACATACTAATAAAGATGCGTTAGCCATAGTTTCTTTCTGATTTCAGGCAATGTTATCAAGGATATATCAGATAGGTTGTATTGGAGAGTAGCAGTTCATTCCCGTCACTGCTACGCCAGTCTTTGGTAGTCAACACAAATAGATGTCTATGCATACACCGACTGGCAAATTGTGCGTTCATTCCAACTGCCCGGTTGCCACAACCTCTGTATCGACCACACTTTAAGTGTCACCGAACAACATATCAAAGTATGCTGCTCCAATAGGAATATACTCATCATATTGGATCAGAACGTAAATGTTAAGGCCATGCACGGTCCACAGATTGATATTACTGAGTATTCAAGAGAAGAAGTGAGTCATAACAAAACAGTTATTAGTATGTTAAGTTGTCCATATTTGTGTCAGGACGACAATGAAGGTAATATACTCGTAGCAGATTGCGACAATAATCGCCTGTTAATGTACAATGCCGAAGGACATGTTTACAATGTTACACCTCAAGGGATTCTGGACAACCCTAAATGCGCAGTGTATTTCAACCAGCGTTTGTATGTTAGAAATTTGTGTCGAACCATCGCTATGTTTGCATGACCATAGTGGCATGTCTGCAAATTTGCAAAATTTTGATGGCATTAACGTTTATAATGCAAAACTAGCAATAGAAATTTTCGCATGCAAACTTTCTCAGCCAGCATAAAGAGTAATTTATTGATAATGTTCCTGTTATTAATTACAATACAAATAATTTTTCTTGCACATAATTATATAATCTTAAGGTTAAAGTGGTAGTCGAAATTGAATATGAGATTATATAATTTATCTCAGATGTAACATCCATAAGAATATGAATTGAAACATGGTAGAAAATGATAAATGGCAAATTTAAATGGAAAGTTCTACTAATAAGCGGATCTGAAGGGTCGTGACGATCATCTAAATAAGTAAATTGGATTTTCAAAATGAAATAAATATGTGCCCAGTTAAAAAATTCCAGTTTCCCGACGTACAACCAAATAAAGTTCAATATAGCACAATATTGATAACGAAATTAATAATTTTTTTGCGATTTGAGGTAGATATAAGACAAAACGTGTTATGGAATGTTGGGTGTCACTGAGGGAATATGGCTATTAAGACTTAGAACGGTACCCAGCTAATCATTTTTTTAATGTTCAAATAAAACGAAAAGATATATTGTAACATTTCTTTGTAATATCTCTTGTTTCATTTTATTTTGGCAAGAATAGAATATGCAATATCTTTTATCCAATATACCACTTAAGCTCAAACGATCACATAGTTCTTAGTTATATTTATTCATAGTTAAATGATTAGTATAAATTTAAAGTAAAAATATTTTTGAATGGTATATTGTGAGGATTGATGTGCAACATTGAGAAAAAATGCTTCATACTCACATACGACTTCGAGTCGCGAGGCCACGGGTGTCTTCAGGCCTTCTCCTGGTGTCACTGCTGGTTTCGGGGAATTCTAAAGACGACCAGCTTTACCAGGCTCCCCAGCAAGGCTTCTCCTCACCCACCCGCGGCCGGCTTGGTACGAGCTCCTATTTCACCTATTCTTGATGTTGTAATTCTTTAAGCAGCTTCATATGTAGCTGCCCCATGATGTTTTTTCCAGGCCAGTCTTATTTGTTTGCCCACCGGACATCGTGTGTTGTGAGTCCACATGACCAGTAGTTGTCACCGTATACTGCTTCTACAATTACATCACACTTCAGCAGCTCCCTTCTGTACTCTGGTACATATTTTGCTTTGGCTCTTATTATGGCTCTCATGACCTCTAGTTTTTCTTCCTCCCAACTTGCCTCAGTCATCACTTGTTTCGCTTGTTTCTTGGCTCCACATGCATTAGGCTGTTTACAAAAATCCTCAGCCAGGTCCTCCATCCCGTAGTATCGCGCTTTCATGAACTGGTATGCATGTTCAGTGAACCTGAAGCGGCGGTCAAACACTTTGACTGGGCAAGGGTAAAATTGCTGAGAACGTGTGTTTTGCCTTTGAACGCTCTTACGTTTCTAAGCGGTCGGTGTCGTCGTTTTGGGCATGGTTTTTTAAGGGTTTGATATGTGTCACTACCACATACCACGCATTTGTGGTGTTGCGATTTAACGCGTCGGGCGGATTCGGCTGCGGCGCCACCTCGAACGCTAGTCTTGCTAGCTTGTGAGAGACCAGAGTGCGAGAGCCCCGCCTTCGTGGCGCTATCTCGAACGCTAGTTTTGCTAGCTAGTGAGGTACCAGATGGTGCGTTTGAATGTGGATCGATGGTGTCGTTATCGGGATTCGTGTGTCTCTTTCTATTCCAGATCCGCATCGATGCGGATTATACTGTTCTCCTCGCCTTGTCTATCACTGTGCTCCTTTCCAGTCACACCGAGCATCTTCAGCGCTCTCCACGTGGATTGGCCTGGAAACCCGCGACAGCCGATTTCAAACGGAAAACACTAAGTTTTCCAACCGTTGTCTTTGCATTTATCGACCATTTCCGCATATTTGAGCATTTTCCATTCGTGGGCCTCTTCGATTCTTTCCTCCCACGGAACCGTTAGCTTCATGATAACGCACACTTTGCTTTCTTTGGAAGATATGACGATGTCGGGTCGAAGGTTTGTAGGCGCGATATATTCGGGGAAGCGTAACTGCCTCTCTAGGTCAACTAGCAGTATCCAATCGTTGGCCATGACGAGTACTCCTGCGGCGCTACCACGAACGCTATTGTGGTCGCTTAAATGGACATGATGAATTCGGGTAGTCGCTGTTTCCCTTTTGCGTTCTTCACTGCTGTATTTAATCCATCCGCCATGGCTTCAAGCACTTGGCCATGCCTCCATCGGTACTTTCCTTCTGATAGCGATTTAGGGCACGAGCTCAATATGTGCTCTAGCGTCGCCCGCCTGCCACAGTGCTCACATGCTGGATCGTCAGTCAACTTCCATATTGCTAAGTTGCTAGGAGACGGTAGGACGTCATACACTGAAGCGATAGCGAATTTCAGTTTTTTTACTCAGTTTTCCACAATTCATTCCACGTGAGTTTTCTGCTGCGTATGTTTTCCCAACGCATCCACTTCCCTTGGGCCTTCAAACTCACTGCCTTTGTCTGTCTCGTTTCTTCTTCTTGTTGACGCACCTCTTGCTGGACCATCTCCCTTCGCTAGCGGTTGCTCACTCCTCTCCATTGTGCTCGGGTGATACATCCTAAGCCCAATCTTCCTTGGGTGGCGGTGCCAACGAGGTCTTTATGCCTCAGCCTCGACTCTGCCTCATCCAATGCATCTTGTGCCTTCCACTTAAGCCTTGTCCTGTGATCTAGCTGGGCACCTTGCACTTTGTCGTCCTTGTTATCGCGGAGGATCACTGTATGACGAACTTTTGCAACTTTGTACTCCTCGACTATGGATGTCATTGGTTGTTGCAACACACCTCCTTTGTTGTACAATGCAATGCTGCTAAGGCTCTTTGGTAACGACAACCACTTCCGCAGGAAAGTGCTCACTTTCCCTTCCAGCTTCTCTATCGTAGTCAGTGGTACGTCGTAGATGGAAATTGGCCGGATGAGTCGTGGGGTATCCCATGCTGGTAGCACCATGCTTTGTACGATCCTGCGAGTCCGCTTTTGTCGACCTCTTTTAGCCAGGTTTCGGCTTGCTAGGTCATATTCTGTACCATTTGTGTGTCCTTTCCATAGATGGCAAACCACTTTCCGAGGCACTTGATTAGTTTCTCTTCTACTGTAGGTATCGGGTTTCCGTCTATTTTGAAAATCATCTTCTTCGGTTTTCCGTTCTTTATCACGAGGCTTCGGGATTTTGCTGGCTTGAATTTCATTCGCGCCCAAGTGAAAATGTCCACAAGGTCGTTCAATATCCATCTGCCCTGGACGATCGACTTAGCCATCACCTTCATGTTGTCCATGAATGCTCGCGTTGGTGGTTGGACTTTGTCTGACTTTGTTACGGCTCCTCTTGATTTGTTTTCTGTGCTTTTGGCTAGAAGGTTGATTGCTGCCGCAAATACTATTACCGATATTGTGCACCCCGTGATGATTCCTTTCACAAGATCCTGCCAGTCGGTGGTGTAATCTTCAACTGAAAACCTTATTTTTAATCGAGAGTAATAGTCTTCCAACAGAGCTCGAAATTGTTCCGGTATGTGGTATCGCAGGAGTGTATAAAATTCATATATAATTCGCAATAGAGAGTTTAGATGGAATGGATTCGATTAAAGTATATTTGGAGTGTATGGATAACACTTTTTACCAACCACCGTAGAAAAAGGTTCAAGCAAGAAAACAAACAATATCTACCCACATATAGTGGATGACTAAAGGTTGAACCCGGAAGGGTACCAGGCGCGGATCCAGAAAATGTTGAACCCGGGGGCGCAGCAGTATAAATTATCAGGCTGAACCGGGGGGCGCAAATTTATATTTTGGTCTTACATATAAGGGCGAACAGGGGGGCGTGCGCCGGGTGCACCCCCTCTAAATCCGCGCCTGGGTACCCCACGACCAAATTTCTAAAAGGTGTTAATTTGAGCATAAAACCACTTAATACATTGACATGTATTATAAATACCCAACCCCCTATCAGTTTCAATAGCCATCAAGAATTGAAATGTTTATTGTAATGCAGCCAAAATCCTTATGTGACTGTTTGCTAGCTAACTGAAGTAGCTATAAGAACTTATATTTGAAGAAACCTATCGTTGGGTGTGCTATCGTTGGGTGTGATAAAGAAACATATTGATAAACCAGAAGATATACCACGATACTCGGGATGTTCGTTTATCGAACCCGAACTCTTACATTTTCGTATCTAAGCCGATGTAAACATGCATAACCGGATTCTTTCAATAAACTACTATGTATGATATCACCCATTCATTATTTCATTAATACACCCATAGTAACCCAACGAAAAACCTGAATTTACACAAGACATGAATATTTTCTGGGCGATAATATGATGATTTTACCAGTTTTCATTTTTTCATTACCAGTGTTCGCCCTTAAGACAAAAATTACTCTGGCCCTCCGGTCCAGTAACCCTAAAAACTTACTGGCCCGGCCGAAAACTTACTGGCCCGACTATATATTATTAGATATAACCTATAACTTTCACGTGCGCAGGTACGTATGCAAACTAACCTTGCAAATTCACGAGCGCAGTACAAATTGAATGCACGAGCGATGGTAAATTATTTTTAAAAATAAGAAGCGAGCGCCGAAGGCGCGAGCAAAATTTATCATGGAATTAATGTGACCTATTTCAAGTATTCATCTTATGGTTAAAACCGCTTCTTTGGGTCTGCAAGTGCCTCTTAAACGACATTCATACAGCCAAGACGACGGTCGCGTATGCGGGTAACGATATTTTAGGACATACAACTACCCAAATATCACTGCATATCCGAATACTTGCACTTTTCGCTTGATAGTAACGTAGATAAATAAAATAAACCTGTATAACTCAAGATGTGAGCGCCGGGGGCGCGAGCGAAAATTTACTGGCAAGAACTGAGGAATCGATATTGAATAAGTAATAGTTAAAATTATTTCCAGATTGCATACTCAAAAAGTTACTGACCCGGCCGAAAAGTAACTGGCCCCGAGCAAGCGGGCCAGTGTTAAGCGCGAACACTGGATCGAACCAACCAACTAATTTCAACATTTAAAAAAAAATATACATTAAATATTTCTTATTTGAGTTTAAAAAAGAGAAAGTGACAGGTAAATGATAGTCTCGTGGTGCGGGACGAAATTGCGGGACGAAATTTACTTGCGCGGCCGAAAGTTTGAAACAGTCGCATTTGTGTCCGATAATGTCAAACGCTGCACTATTCTTGATTGTCAGATGCTTAAAAAAATTAAATCAAGAGTTGTTCCTGTTGATAATTTGAAATCAATGTAAAAGGGAAGTGGTTTATTCGGAGAAAACTGTTAAAAGTAGAGTTGACAAAAAAAGCTTCTTTGTGCTAGAGTTGTTGATATACCCGAAAGTAACTAAAAAAATATGTGAATGCGATGGGTGCGTATGCCACCGTCAGCGTGAGTATCATTGTAGACGGCACTAGCTCATCTGCCAATGTCATTTGAAATATCTTAACTATGCAAAAGGTCTTAATTTAAAAATAGCCTACTTTTAAATATTGCGCTCGCGCCTTTGGCGTTCGAATTTTTGCTGTTATTTTCAAGTTGAATATACACGTGAACATTGTTTTATACCCGCGTGAGTGTGGTTTTAAACGGCGCCTTCGGGTTAAGGAGCGCCACTGTGAATAGGTCTACTTAAAGTTGAAATCAAATTTTGCGAAATCAGGAGCTGCAAACATTACGCAAATTTATAAGACCCCAACCCCAAAGGTTGGGTACCTATAGATTCAGGGTGTCCGTCCGTCCGTCTGTCCGTCCGTCTGTCCGTCTGTCATCGATTATTTTTCCAGGCTGTATCTTTGTAACGGATGGTCGTAGAGACATCGAAATAGGCTCATATGAAAGGTCTTGGTTGGTAGATGTGCCTTTTGATAGTTTTGGCCAGGTTCGGCCACCGAAAATGGCCGAATTTGGCCAAAATGTCCAAAAACAGCGTTTTTTGGAAACATGAGCATTTCCAGGCTGTTTCTTTGTAACGTATTGTCGTAGAGACCTGGGAATCTGCTCATATGAAAGGACTTGGTCTGTAGATGTGCCTTTTGACAGTTTTGGCCAGGTTCGGCCACCGGAAATGGTCGAATTTGGCCAAAATGTCCAAAAACAGCCGGATTTTCGAAACATGGGCATATACGAGAGACTTAATATCCTAGGAATCGGGGGGCGGTTGGGGCCTCTTCGTGTTTCACAAATACTTCCTTGTTTGAATGTGATATCCACAAAAAGACCATGCTACTCTGAATTTGCTTCTTTAAATACATATACATGTAGTACGTATTTTATTTTTCAACAGCGCGATCCTCCACCTGAAGATATGCGCCAAATGTTGAGATTTGGAAGAAGTGCGAGAGGAAGAGTTTGGACGTTCCGACATTATTACATTGGTGCTTGTACGGCAATAACTCTCTTGGTGTGTCTTCATATCTTGATGATGTATTTTCATACTTCTTGGCGGCACAATGTGGGTCAACATAAAAAAGCGTCACATCCGAAATACAGAACTTCTTTCTGGGGCTTTTTATTTGACTCGTTGTTTTCATCAAAACCAGCCAAAAAGAAACAGCATAGAGTTATAAACCTCAAACCAATAACCGTTGAAACTCAGTTTTTCAATGAAGAACATCTTGCAATACATTCTGTACCGCTACACCTTAGAGCCGTTGAAATATTCGCCAACTTCAACTGCAGCAACTCTACCCTAAACCATCGCTCCATGGAATCGTTAATTCTCTGTAAGAATACACCCGATACTTACTATCAAATCACACTATTAACAACCATGTATCACGATAAGCATAAACAGTTCATATTCAACAACACCTTATACAACTGGGCTCGTTTACAACCTCTTGGCGTGCACTCAATCCTGTATCTCTCAGATGACTCAATGATCCGCTCTTCCGGTCAGCTGATCTCAGACGCATGCGCATTAGGATGGACCGTTGCCTTGGTGCCCAAGTGCAATAAGAACGCGTATCCCATATTGAAGGATATGTTGATGTTGTCACGTGATATATCGCCTGCCACGTGGTATATCTATGCGAACGGAGATATACTGTTCGATCGCGATCTCGTTCAAACGCTGGAGTTTGTGAGTCGAGCGAAATATCCGACGACGTTTGCAGTGGCGAGAAGGCGAAACGCTTATGTGAGGATATTGAATTCTTTGTTTTGAATATGTAGTCTTATTTCGATTTAATTCTATTTTTGTTCTAGATCTTTGCGTTTCTCTTGTAATAAAGTGTTGTATTATTTCATATTTATCATGTTTAATTACTGTGTTAGTTATTTTGTTTCATCATGAAGTTGGTAGTTTTGAGCATTGTTTCATTGCTATTGGCAACGGGAACGAATCCGAATGTTCAACATTTGTCAGTTATGTTAGGAAATAAATTATAAACATCCTGCGTCAATAACATGTATATGGCAATTGTGTCGAAAAATTGTGTGTTTTAATAATCTTCTGACTAATATTTATGATATTGATGCATTGAATTATAAATAATTCCTTTAATTGCAAATTGTTTCAATGAAAATTTACTTAAACACAGTATGTCTCATTAATATTATATAATGATTTCAATATTTTTCTTTTTTAGAAGGTATTTCAATTTTTTATTTTTTTCAGATTAAGCCCAATGTGACGATGAATGACATCGAAACGCTACTACAGAAGCACGGAAAATTGCCTCTTCACCCGCCGACAGGAATGGATTGTTTCGCATTTCGGCGATCATTCCCCATAGAGAAACTGCAGCCGTTGGTTATAGGAAGGCCTGTCATCGACAATTATCTGGTTTGTTAATTAGAATCGAGTCTAAATTCAAATGTAGAACTAGAAATGTGTCCGTTGGAGCACGAATGGCCCGCTACTTATTGAAGTTGACGCTAGTTGAAGCGCCATTACGGGTTGGCTTTCTAGAAATTTCGCGGTATTCGAGATATCTATCGAGGGCAGAACCAGATGTCGGGTGTGTATACCATCATACTATAAAACGCTGAACTATCTATATAAGTTCCGACTCGAAAACGTTGACGCGGCGTTACAGTTTGGCTTTCGAGAAATTTCGCGATATTCGAGACATTTATCGAGCGCCGAACCGGATTTCGGGTGTGTATACCATTATACTATACAACGATGAAATATCTATATAAGTTCCGACCCAAAAACGTTGACGCGGCGTTACGGTTTGGCTTTCGAGAAATTTCGCGGTATTCGAGACAT